>JABXJD010000077.1:2275000-2510000 GCA_013375575.1 Percina caprodes | reverse complement strand
AGGAGTCAGACGGTAAAACTCAAAGGTCCCTTTATTGCTTTCCTTCTTTAGAGAAGGATCGTGGTGTAAAGAGGTGATTTTCATCTTGGTTTTTAACTTTATTCGGCACATATTGTTGACCTGTAACTTATGTTTTCAGCTTTAGATGTGCAATTTAAGATTCTCAGCTTCAGTTGTATTGTACGTTCATATTTGCAGGGTATTTTGGTTTTATGATACTGAAAGCTGTATATTTTAATCACACTGTACATTCAAAAGCCAAACTACTGTAGAGACAAGGAGCTATAAACTCCCATTCTAAATGTCCTATCAAATCTAATGATACAATTTAAAAAAAGTGTTTATTTAAAATATAAGAGTATAGCAGAGATATAAGATACTCCCAGTAAAAGCTGAATGAGTCCAGTTAAATTAAATCTTACAGTAGTCCATGTCAGATTAAATTAAATCAATAATGTCAGAGCTAATAATTCAAAATGAATAAGAACCGGTTGTGTCAGATTTTTTTTAAAGTTTATTTAACAAAATCAAGCCAATAATGTATATACGGGGGTTTCCTCTAAGAACTGCTCTTTGCCAATTACAAGCCAATAATATATAGGCAACCACTCCCAGGCCCCCAGACAGGGGGTCAGGGGGATCTAATCCAGCACAAATTAGTGCATAAAAAGTCATTAAATTAATTAGTTGAACCTCCTCATTAAATATAAAATGAGGGGGAAACAAGTGCACTTTTTGAAAGAAATAACCACCCGCCCTTCCTGCCCGTCTTTAAGGGGTTAACCCAAGTAGGACCTGAACCCTGACTCCCTAACTAACAAGTAGCCTGTTTAACCCTGGTAGGACCTGAACCCTGACCCACTAACTACTAAGTAGCCTGTTTAACCCCAGTAGGACCTGAACCCTGACTCCCTAACTAACAAGTAGCTTGTTTAACCCAAGTAGGACCTGAACCCTGACCCACTAACTACTAAGTAGCCTGTTTAACCCCAGTAGGACCTGAACCCTGACTCCCTAACTAACAAGTAGCCTGTTTAACCCAAGTAGGACCTGAACCCTGACTCCCTAACTAACAAGTAGCCTGTTTAACCCAAGTAGGACCTGAACCCTGACTCCCTAACTAACAAGTAGCCTGTTTAACCCTGGTAGGACCTGAACCCTGACTCCCTAACTAACAAGTAGCCTGTTTAACCCAAGTAGGACCTGAACCCTGACTCCCTAACTAACAAGTAGCCTGTTTAGGGTTAGGCCGTTCTGCACTGCAGTGCAAAGGCTCATGGGACTGTGTTATTAACGGTTCCTGTCCCAGTGTAAGTGATTATGTTCTGTTGGTGCTTTCGTTATGCATTCATAGCTTGTTCGTTTACAGATCCGGAGTCTTACTTCTTGGAACCACCAACGTTGTCTACTCCTTTAACCTTAAAGATATCATACGCTACTACGAGAAGTCAGATAATGGTGCTCTTGAGTATCTAGTTCATTTTGTTGTTCTGTATTCTGCATGTCTTAATTTTTTTACCTTTTCTCAGCATTTAAATCTCTATAGATGTCCCGAGTAATGTCAAAAACACGTGTAGGAGACAAATGAGGGTTCTTTGTGTCAAGATGTGAGTGCCCTACCACAAACACGCTGCAAGGTATAGGAGCCGAGTCCCCGGTCTTCATTACAATGTCTCTTCGTCGACTTAAAGTCCACAGAAGTTTCAGACTCACTATTTTAGTGAAGAGGCTACTTGTTAGTGAGTCTGGGTTCAGGTCCTACTGGGGTTAAACAGGCTACTTATTAGTTAGTGGGTCAGGGTTCAGGTCCTACCGGGGTTAAACAGGCTACTTATTACTTAGTGGGTCAGGGTTCAGGTCCTACCGGGGTTAAACAGGTTACTTAGTAGTTAGGGAGTCTGGGTTCAGGTCCTACCGGGTTAAACAGGCTACTCTTTATTTAGTGAGTCAGGGTTCAGGTCCTACCGGGGTTAAACAGGCTACTTGTTAGTTAGGGAGTCAGGGTTTAGGTCCTACCTGGGTTAAACAGGCTACTTGTTAGTGAGTCTGGGTTCAGGTCCTACTGGGGTTAAACAGGCTACTTGTTAGTGAGTCTGGGTTCAGGTCCTACTGGGGTTAAACAGGCTACTTGTTAGTGAGTCTGGGTTCAGGTCCTACTGGGGTTAAACAGGCTACTTAGTTAGTGAGTCTGGGTTCAGGTCCTACTGGGGTTAAACAGGCTACTTGTTAGTTAGTGGGTCAGGGTTCAGGTCCTACTGGGGTTAAACAGGCTACTTGTTAGTTAGTGGGTCAGGGTTCAGGTCCTACTGGGGTTAAACAGGTTACTTATTAGTTAGGGAGTCAGGGTTCAGGTCCTACCGGGGTTAAACAGGCTACTTATTAGTTAGTGGGTCAGGGTTCAGGTCCTACCGGGGTTAAACAGGCTACTTATTAGTTAGTGGGTCAGGGTTCAGGTCCTACTGGGGTTAAACAGGCTACTTGTTAGTTAGTGGGTCAGGGTTCAGGTCCTACCGCGGTTCTGCCGGTCTGGACCCAGTCGGAGAGCAGCAAGACGAGCAGCGCGCGGCAGGTGAAGGTGAGCGCGAGCATCATTCCTGCCGAAGCGGACCAGAGAAGTGGCCGCGCGCCCTGTTGTTCTAGGGTTTTTAAAGCGCCGCAGTGCGCGCGCAGCGGCCACAAGCAGTCTGTAGTGAGGATGAGGAGGAGGAGGAGGATGAGGAGGATGAGGAGGGCTCTAAACAAGGTGACTCCTTCGGATGTCCCCGAGCTGCTCCAAAGGTATAGCACCCCAGCGCGCGTGACAGTAGGTCCGAGTGTCGGTGATGCGTGCGCAGATCAGACCCTCTCCTCTCCGGTAACGGTACGGCCCATTTCCGCTCCCCACACCGAAAACACTTCATAAAACCCGTAAGGAGAAACCAACCGGTCCGTGATGGTTTCATTTTAACAACGAAAATAACGTTCGCATGCAAACAGCGCTAGTTCATAAAAACAGCGCCATTTTGTGTAGTTTGGGCCCCTTTTGTAGGCTGTGAGATCAAATAAGGGTCATTACTATTTTGAGCTTGTAAAAAACGTTTTTTAGCTGTAGAAATATTTATCTGACAGGACATGTGTGTGTCCATCGCTTAGACTTTGTGAAACCTCACTGCATCACTATTCCTCCACTAATCTGTTTTACATATGCAAATAATAATAATTCGACATCCACAAAACTTTTACAAGCTCAAAATATCAAGGACCCTTTGATCCATACTCTTGTACCTGGTTTAGTTAAAGTACAAATGCAGACTTAAACACACAAACACACGTTATTAACGGCGTCAAGTTTTTTTATCGCGAGATTCTTTTTGGCCTAGCAAACTTTTTCACATGCTGCACCACACCGGATTTTTTTTTATTTGTAAATACGTCAAAATAGTCTTATTGCAGCTTCTAAAATATGTTTTTTGTGGCATTTTTTGGCCTTTATTCGACAGGACAGCCTAGACATGAAGCGGGAGAGAGAGGGGGACCGACCTGCAGCAAAGGGCTGCAGATCGGAATTGAACCTGCAGCCACTGCAGCGAGAACAGAGCGTCTCTACATGGGGCCAACGCGCCAGGTGATCTATCCAGGTGATCTATCCAGGTGCCCCAATGTGAATATTTTCTAGTTTCTTCACTCCTCTGTGACAGTAACCTGAATATCTTTGAGTTGTGGACAAAACGAGACATGTGAAGACGTCTTCTTGGGCTTTGGATCTACTTTCTTCACCATTTTCTTACATTTTATGAAGCAAACAACTAATTGATTAATCGACAGATTAATCTACGGTGAAAATAATTGTAAGTTACAGCCCTAGTCGACATAAAAATCAGGTAGTTGTTCTTAGTTTCTGCAGCCTTTCCTCTCAATCATGTAGAGCAATGTTTCCCAAACTTAGGGTCGGGACCCAAAATGGGTCGCAGACCCGTTTTATTGGGTCGCCAATTGGCAGAGTAAAATGAGAATCTGGCTTTTCGACTCTAGCGTACCTGAAAAACAAATACAGGAACAGACTAAATGCTCAGCATGACCTCATCATGACCTCAGAATGACCTCAGTATGACCTCAGCATGACCTCAGCATGACCTCAGAACGGCCTTAGCATGACCTCAGCATGACCTCAGAATGGCACTTTCAAAAACCGAACCTAGAGTAGATCAGCTGGTTGAGATCTTCAACCAGACACATACATCTCATTAAATTCAAGTCAGCATTATTAAAACCATGTTGGTGTGGGTCCTGAGGGACGATGGGAGGGGACGGAGACACAGAGAGGACAATAGAGACCTTTTCTGTTTTTGTTTACTTTTATAATGGAATAAATATACTTCTTATACATTTAAATTCATGGTTTGTTCCGTCTTTTGTCCACAGTTTAAAAATGTAGATGTTACAATGATTCATGGTGTATTTTTGTAAATTTGGGTCCCGGGGAGACACCAAATTTCTCTTTTGGGTCTTGAGCTGAAAAAGATTGGGAACCACTGATGTAGAGAGTGAGTCTAATGTGAGACAGACAGAAGGAAAAAAAGAGACATCCAGACAAGCCGAGGTATTTTGTAAGGAAACTTTTATGTGTGCTTTGTGAAACTCACTTATCATTAAAGACAGAAGGCGTTGCAGTTTCCAGTACAGCAGATAAGGTTTGATATTAAAGAGTACAAAAAAAGGTTAAATCACAACTCCAGAGTTCATTTCTCTCCAACCTGACAAGGGGAAAAAAAAAGAGGAAAAAAAGAAACAAGCTTTTGGTCCAAGTCTTTTCAACTCAGTTCCTTCCCTGTCTGTCCCTCCCTGCACCCCCCCCCCTCCCCCGTAACAGCCAACAATCACTGGAGAAAGCTCTTATTCTTTTTAATTTAGAGAGGGAACTTGCTCAGAAAGGGCCTGATTGATGCCCACAATTTCCCCCAAAACTCAGTTATTGAACACATCATGTTTGCATAGTTTGTTTTTTTTCCTTTAATATTTTTTTATTTGCACATAATGGGATGTTAACATTAAGACCCCTCCCTCCTTCCTTGCAGTAAAATTTTCTCTCTTTTCTTCAGACAAATGAGGGGATGTAGGGATGGAGCAGAGACGGGGGAGGACGGGGGAGAGGGAGTAGGGAGAGAGAGAGAGATAGAGAGAGGGACAGGGCTGTAGCCACCAATAGGCACATTTATTGTATTTTATTACTTCCACCATTTTTCCAAAAGTCACAATGGGAGCTCTCCACAGCGCGTTACCGTGGAAACTCTAAAAATCCAGTAAGTGCAAGCAACCCTTCATTCAGCCAATCAAATGCATCCATGACATGTATACACTTCTGCATGTATGAGCGATTTCTGGTATATAAAACTGGAATAATTTCTACTACTACATCTTAGCTATCATATAAATGTATAGTTTTTGTATTTAAATAAGCACCTGAAGCCCACCCCAGGAGGAGAATAGTTTCACAGAAGCAAATATTTGTGGATTATTATGGTGTTGCCTGTCATGGGATTTCTACAGGAGAAGGCCTTTAGGTACACAAGCCTCAACGTCATGGCTACCAAATCTTTCTAGTAGTATTTTTCATTGCAAAAGAGAGAAAAAACAAAACAAAAGACTTCTGGAAGCTCAAACCTATCCACTGGTGAAACTGCTCTCCCGGCGTTGCCATCATCAGCTTTTAAATGTCTGCGTTTTGTCATTTTTAATTTTTTTTTTAAATAAATGTCACTCTACTTTGCCCTACTGGAAATCCTGCCAACGATTATTCTCAACAACCGGGACTGTGTGTGTTATTTGTCGCACTGAAAAAAATAAGTATGTACAGCGCTGAGCCCCGCCCCCCCCACCCGCACATCCCCCCCACTGCATGAAATAAACAAAAAAAAACAACAACAAAAGAAATTAAACTAAGACAGGAGGAAAGGAGCTGAGGTTAGACAGGCCACCTTATCCAGCAACATGGGAATTATGGGAAAATATGTCATTTTATCTGGTTGGTCAGGCCCCCCACCCCCACCCCACCCCCACCCCTCCTGCCCCAGCAGCATAAATCTCTCTAGGATCTAATACACAAACCTCGCCAGTCGCCAAGTCACACCCCACGCCACCCTGCCGCTTAACGCCCTGAACCCCCCTGGCAAGAGAAAGAAATTATAATAAAATAAACAAAATTAGCATAAGTATCAGATTAGCTTGTGCTGCCCCCATCCTAACCCTTGTCCCTCCCCAGTTTGACCCCACAAAGGCAGAAAGGGTGAAGCTAAAGACCCACCACTGCAGAGCAACTGTCCCCTGTCCCGCAGCTGCCCCTGGATATGCCTGTCCATAGAAACCTTTTTTTATGACAAATTGAATACTCTTGATCTGTTTTACGACATAACGGAGCTGGAAAACAATCAACGAGGCCAAACCTAACTACAGTTCAATCAACAAGCTCAGGGTCTTAAAACCCTTCCATGATTTTTTATTTATTTTTAAACTGGCACACGCAGAGGCCCCTCACCACCACCACCTCAAATTCTTCCAAACACTCGATTCCCAGTGTCTTCTCTACGCACAGAACAACTCTCTACCTTCCTTCCCTCTTCCTCCTCTCCCTCCCTCCCTTGTTTGTCCAGGCCTCCTCTTCCTCCTCTACAGGTCGCTCTCTCCGTACAGGGCGGTGGAGAAGGACATGTAGTCCAGGGCTCCGGGGATGGCATTGGGCCCAGAGTAGGGCGCCATGCGGGCGATGCAGTACTCCGCCTGGTCGGGGGGGAGCTCCCTCCTCAGCTCCTCGGCCGTGATGAAGGGCTGATGGACACAGACAGGAAGGTACAGCGATTGAACGTACATCCTGGCTCACACGCAAAAAGCTGGTGAACCAAAGGCACACCTGACAAGACCAGTGTACTGATGTGCATTTGACATTTTAAATCCTTTATAAACTGGATAATCTACTGGAAAAAAGGCGCATGAATTTAAAAACCTGCTCAGTCTCTTAAATGTATCATGTTATTATTATTGGATACTATGGCCAAGGTGATTGCAATGTGTGGGCCCAATGTTATTAATTTGACAAATAATTTTGTTTAATTATGCTCAACTAGTTACTGCAGTTTTTTTTTGTTTTGTTTTTTTTTTTTTAAAAAGGGGGAACAAATGAAACAATAACATCCCATAACCCTCCAGCTCTGCAAGTTCAATGAGAGCATGTGGTTTTCTTGGCCAATCAGAACCATGCATTGTAAGTGTGTAATGTTTGAGTTAATTCAATGCACTTTATTACACTGAATTATCTCACCCGTGCAATGACCCCACCCACCCACCCACCCACCCACCCACCCACCCACACACCTTATCAGCGGCCAGGATCTTGAAGGAGGCGATAACTTGGTCCGCAGTGTCCGTGTCGGTCGTTTCCCTGGACATGAAGTCAATGAAGGCCTGGAAGGTGACGGCGCCGCTGCCGTTGGGGTCCACTATGCCCATGATGCGAGCAAATTCGCTGTCGCCCTGGCAACCGAGAATCCACAGATTAACCCAGCAGAGACGGCACATTGTACTCAGACACACACACACACACACACACACACACACACACACACACACACACACACACACAAACAGTCAGAACTTGATGCCAACATAAAATGCTTTAAGTGTGTAAAACATCAGGACCACCATGGAATAGACTGAGCCAGGGAATAGAAGTAGTTCAAGATTGCGGTCCAAATATTTTATATATTTCACACTTTGACACATGCATCTACATACGTAACGTGATCCCTGGTTAATATCGATGGGAAACACAGACAGGCGAGGGCACTGAGGACAAACATTTGGATGGACTATATGAAAAATGACATTTTGTTTCAGTCAGTAGTCTATCACCAACTAGGGCAGAAGGGTAGCAAGTACCAAAGCGTAGCACAGATGTGACAAAATAAGACTAGCAGCAGGGATCAGGGAGAGAGAGAGAGAGAGAGAGAACACGGTGTCCGCAGGTGTCAACTCAGATTTAAGAGAGTACAACCAAATATACTTCAAACTCTAATAAATATATCTGCAGTTTTTCTACAACACCCCTTTTTATTTTGCTATTTGAACAAAAAAAGCCCAAAAGTTCCCAAATGCATCAAATATGGGTCCTTGATTCTACCAGGTGTGTGCATTTTGTCTTTAAAATGAAGAGCTGCACTTTAGTTAGCGTACAAAAATAATGATTTGAGGGAATACGTGATCAAAGAATAAGCAAACAAGACTAAGAAACATGTTGGTCGTCACTCTACAAGAGATAAGATATCCAGCCCTGATCATGAAGAGGTCAATTTATTACTGGAAAAGGAGCATGATGGGAGGCATCAGTAACTGCTTTCCCAAACATTGCGTTGGTCTTAAAGTCTTTGAATGTGGTAAACTACATTGAATTAGGATGTTGTTAGACCTGCGGACACCCTGGGAGAGCATCATGCCAGCAGCAGTACCAGGCTGTTTCCTGTAGAAATGAGTAGAGCCCGGAAATCCTCTGAGACCATCTGTCCTGATCGCTTCTGTGGGCCGCCACAGCACAGCAAACGGGGGGTCAGAGAGATATAAGTGGCAGAGAGGAGGATGAATGAGAGCATGAAAAGTGGAAGAAGTGATTAACAGAAATAAGAGAATGTTGTAGAGAAAGTGAGATGGGGGAAGAGAGATACAAAGCACAAACGTCAACAGCGAAAGTGAAACCTGACAGACAGGGACGGGGTCTGCTCAGAGAGTGAGAGGGAGCCTGGCCGAGCTGAAGCAGCACAAAGCAACAGAGACCCCCGGTGGACGAACGGGGACACAACACCTCCCTGCCCTCCATGCTGACGGACTGAAAGCCTGCGTGGCCCCTGGGGCCCTTCCAGAGCCCAAGAGCACGAGCGCTGACGGATCACTGACCAGTTGGTTTGGTTTTCATTTTAACAATCCTCGGCTTCACAACACAACAACAAACTACGTTGGTCTAATTAACAACCTGAACACAGCAGGGACATGGTGATCATGGTAGAGAGTAACGGCTGCTGTGCATGCACCATAGACTGTATATAACGGTCTATGGCATGCACCAAAACAGCCATTTTTAGAATATATTCAGACATAATTAATACCCTTGTGTTTGTTACTGTTTTTTTTTTTTTTTTTTATCTGAAACTTAATCTAATTGTACCTATAATCCAGATGTCTTTGGTGTTTTCTGAAGCCTCAAAAGCCGACTTTTCTGTCTCACATCCTTATCCTGTTCTCAGTGTTGAAGGTGGAGTCAGAGACATACGGTGCATGTGTATTACAAGTCATCAGAAAATGTGGCAGAGCTAACTGGTAAAGATGGAGCCAAATACAGCCTCCATGAATGAAAAGTGAATGAAAAAAACATTGCACTATTATTATTAAAATCATATTCCAACTGCAGTCTTGCAAGTGATATTTCAAAATTCTTATGCACTGTATTCATGTGCTGATAAGTGAATTACAAAAAAAAGTGACAAATACCATTTACTCCTCACCTTCATAAACATATTTCATCAAATGGCAAATTCATTTTAATATTTTTTTTTAAAAAACAGGGATTATAATCCAATAAATGCTAAATAGTTATATATAGTAGTATAGTATATATTATTAAATTGGCAGAAAAATAAATCAAAGATTTTGATAACTGCTTCATCATTTAGAGCTACTATGTGTTAAACCCTGCCTGACTTTGGCCTCCCAAAGTGGCAGTGCACAAGACATTTTATACATATTTTAAAAGATTCAACAATCAATAACATAACTGAAAAAAGCTTCAGCCCCAATTCAGATTGACTGGCAGTGATCTGCGCTCTGCTCTCGTGCTCAGAGGCCCGGCAAACACCAACTCTTGTCCTCCGTCCTGTCCTGGAGCTCCTACCTTGTCGTTCTCCACATCGTAGCCCAGACTGATCAAACAGGCCTTGAACTCCTCCGCCTGCAGGGCCCCGCTGTGGTCCTGAGATCAGCCAAACGCCCAATGATAGAGCACCAAACGTCATGAGGATGAACCAATCGCGACACAGGGACGGTGGATGGATGGTGACCATGAAACCCACAGCATGCAAGGAGAAGATGGAGGATGGAGGGACAGACAGACATTCATGGATGTTTAGACAATGTCAACACACACACAACTCAACAGGCAGCTGTGGTGGACCTGTGAAGTCCTTTTTCAACATAAGTTATTTATAAAAAAAAAGTGTTAAAATGTATTCACGGTTACATGAAGTGTTACATTAAAATTTCACTTTGCGAACACTTAAAAGTACAGTAGCATAATATAAATGTCATTGGGCTCTGCATGCAGAATTTCAAGTACCAACTATCTCAGCAGAAGAAGTCAGCATGTCCAATATTTCAAATACTGTCACAACAACTTCCCTCGTGCGGAGATTGTAATTCTCAGACATTGAAAGGTTCTAGTGTCGTGCCGTTAAAGAACAAGACGTGCTGCATGCCCAGAAACACAGATGTGATGTGATGTGATGTGATGTGATGAGGGACCATAGGCACAGTCCCGCATTGTCAGACAGTAGCACCAATCAGGGACACACACAGTGCTGTGAGATGATGAATGATGGTGGCGTCTTTCTCACTGTTAGGAGTTTTCAAAAGATCTATAAACTGGTTTGACATCGACCACAGCACACACACAACTCTGGTGACATATTGTGCTTCTTACACCCAATTAAGCACCACTTCTGAAGCGTGTGTGTCGTCATGCTAAACTACAAATAACGTCTTCTGACTGCCATTAGCATGAGGATTAAAGTAGTATTCCTATCAGAGTGCAAGTCTGCAAATTCCTACTGAAAGTGCACAAGGCGAAGCACAACCTTTACAAATTTACAGCCAACATTTACTGCCCTCATTATCTTTGAATTGACTAACAACTACAGGCTTTTTTCTGGATCTGAGAGTATATCTCTGCTCTGCTAACACCTGAACACAGCGTCTTCCCAACATGTGCTCGCCTGTGTGAAACATCAGGATGAATACGCTTGGCTCCTCTCTCACCCCCCCCCCGTAGGGTCAAAACAATCATGCAGTTGTGTTATATAGTGGCTTGCATATACGTTAATACATAAAAAAAAAAAATTGAATTGCAATTTTCCTGCCAGATACTGCGATCACGATTCAATTTACGACTTTTTAAAATATATTTTTTTTTTTTTTAGCTACAATCATGTTCAATAAAGTAATGAAAAAAAAAAATCAATGAAAGATCCCCTGAACATAGGACATTTCTGTAAACAATCTGGGATATTTATCATTACTCCGGCACTTCTCTTATGGAAAGAAAAAAAAAAAAAAACAGTATATATAATAATGAAAAGAGGAATAAAAAAAATGTTAAAATCAATTGTTACACCAAACAGCCGACTAAATATTTCACACAGTTGTTTCAACACACCTGCCAGCCACTTTAAGACTGTGACACAGTGAAAAGGACAGAAGAAGAAGCAGCTTGGGCCCCTGACCTTGTCAAAGTGGTTGAAGGAGGCGCGGTACTCGTAGAGCTGCTCCTGGCTGATGCCCTTAGCGTCACGCGTCAGGATCTGGTTCTCCACCTCGTTGATGGTTCTGGCGATGGTGGTCAGCAGCTGCTCCCAGCCCACACGGAGGTGCTGCACCGGGGGCACAAATCAGAGGAAGCAAGGGAGACATATGCAGGTGGAAACTGGAACTGTGAAAGACAGTGTGTAACCTCTCTCTTTTTAAAGCTGCCTTTTTTGTGATCAACAATTTTTGATTTTCATTCTTTCAACAACACATACAACTCGCAACATGGTCAAATCCCCCCCATCCCCCTTTAATTGCCTTGTTGCTTAAATGTGCTTTATAAATAAAGTGGCCTTGCCCTATTGGACTTTGATTTTGGGGCAGTGGGACAGAGGTAAGTTCACAAAAACAAACTGCTTTTATGGGCTTTACTAGTAACTTTAAAAAAGGCAAAACAACACATTATAAGAGCAAGACTGTGACGATTGAACATTCATTCCTGAAGGTTTTAGATGTGCGTGTGTGTTACCTCCATTGTGTAGGAAGTGTATTGGTTGTCGAAGATAAGTGCCTCCTGGATATGCTGGTGGTATCCCTCCAGCGTGTTGATTTCGGGCATGTAAGACATGATGGTCTGCTGGTACTCCTTCAGGTGGGTCAGCTGGTCCTCCAGAGTGCCGTTCATTTCAATGGATATCCTGCCGATTTCCTACCGACACAAACGCACACTTTAATATCCTGCTAATCCTACAAAGGAACATCCACCATCACACGCAGCGCACTGTGAAATCTTTAGACGAGGCTCTGGCGCAAACTCTCACGGAGCAGACTCCATCGAGCACCAGAGGACACATTTATTAAAAACAACTAAAAAAATACAACTAAAAACAATTCTCTCTTTACTCCTTTCTGTAGTTATGTATAAATAGTTGTGAGTGAAGCAGTGTGTGTGTCTCATGACAGAGGCCCAATCCAAAAACTAGTGATTATAAAACATAGCGAGTACATATAAAATATGAATAAGTAAAATTAGAAACTTGCCCAAATAAGTTCACCTATCTGTAAAACTAAATCCTGTCGAGTCGTTGCTCTACGAGCTCACTGTTGCACAATGTTGGCCTGAAAACTGACAAACTACACACAGCTGTGCAGAGCAAAACCGCTTCAACACAACGTCGATCGCTCGGACCGACTGCGTGGGCTAATCCATTACCTCCATTTTGGCCTGTATGTAGGCGCCGACCGTGTTGGCCTGAGTGGCGAACTTGGCTCTCAGAGTGTCGTTGGAGTTCTGCTTGTTCAGCTCATCCTGCAGGGCGTTGTCACGCAGCGGCACCATGTCCATCGCCTGCAAAAACACAAACACACACACTAGAAACGCGCACAGCTGTAACAGAACGCACCTGTAGCTGCACACACAAAGCACCAGCTGGAGAAGTCTTCAAATCGTTCAGCCTCCAGAGACGTTGAGCTACCTGAGCAACTGTTGCTCTGTACACATCAGTCTGATCAATGACCACAAAAGCGTTTACATCATCACGAAAAAAATATGGGACACGGGGGGGGTATGTGCAGTGGTGTCGGACTGGGACTGAGTACCCAGGGTGCTCATGTGAGGAGCTGTGGATGCGGGGAGGGGCCAATAGAAAATGCCTTTCTACCGGGCCCAGAATTTTGTGCTACGCCCCTCGGTATGCACACTTCCCCAAAAACAGCAGCAAACATTTGAGGGAAAAGAAATAGACTTGCATCAAGTGTTTACAGCCTTAAATCGGTTTACTGTGTGTCGTTTATTACCCCAAAACTAAAAGTGGTAGGACCCTTTTTAAGCAAAGATCAAAAAGTGAGAGAGTTGAACTATACTTATGACTCCTGAGGCATCAAGTAGAACAACAACAAAAAGGGTTAGGTGTAAGGATAATGATTAGAAGGCACCGGCTGCAGCCCTACCTTTTTCCATTTGCTGTCGATGCTCGCCGGTGTGATGGTGGTGTAGGGGTTCGCTCCACTCAGCTTGATGCCGTTGCTCTGGGCGATCTTCTGCACCTCAGACTGGATGGACTGGATGGCCTCCCGCTCCTTGTTGGCCTCCGCCAGCGTGGACTTGAACTGCTCGTGGGCTGTGATCAGACCCTGCAGGTGGGAGAAAAACAAAAACACACGTTTGTTTAACCTCCAGCTGCACAGCAACTCCATTTTATGCCAGATGTAGCGTATAGCTCTCCGTTTGCCGTTTAATGCATTGCTTAGGGCTGGGCAGAATATCTGTAATGTCTATATATCGACATTGATGCACGTGGCTAGTTATTGGCTTAAATTTTAGATATTGTAATATTGTGACATGACATATGTTGTTCAAGTCATTTACATTTCTTTAGTGAATCCTCTTTGGCACATTGTCAGACAGGTGTTGTTCCAATGTGGACCAGACTCACACACGGGCCAGTTTCCAGTTACCTGGATCTCCTCGATATTGTGGACGATGAACATGTCCTGCAGGTCCTCCATCGCTCCCTCCATCCAGTTGTTGAAGGGCGCCGCTCTCTTGGCGTACTCCAGGTAAAGCTCATCTATCGACTCCAGCTGCTTCTCTGTCCTCTGTTGGCAAGAAAACAGCAACAACAGAGGTTCATCCTTAATATTTGATCCAGCTGCTTCTTGCATTTTCCTACACATAAAATACCTGCTTTTTGAAACCTTACTTTGAGAACTAACACAAATAAATCTATCTATCTATCGTGATATGTCGCAGCCTTTCGCAATGTGTTTTTTTGCGCCCGTTGATATCGTGATGACTATAACGATATAACACCCAGACTCGTACCTCCAGTGAGTCTTTGCGGTTGTGGGTGAGAGTTCCCAGGACGTCCCACTGATCGCAGATCTTCTGACAGCGAGCGTTGACGCTGGCAGAGTCGTAGTAGTCCAGCTCGCTAAAAACACAGCAGAGGAGAGCAGAGTTATGAATTAATTAGGGCTGAACGATTTGGGGAGAGAAAAATGTAATTGAGATTTTTCTGCCACATTTTGCGATTTCAATTCACAACTTTTTTTTTATTTTAAAGTATGGCTAAAGTCCAATATTCACTGTGTGTAACAGATAAAACATGACATGGAGAATTATGACATGAAACACCATCAAAACTGCTCTATATTCTTATGCAAGGATGAGAACATGGATATGACTTGCCAGCAATAAGAGTTTCTTTCTTTTAAGCGTGGGACATTGAACAGTACATTTATCACAAAAATCTAAAGCAATTCCAATAAAAATAGTGATTTATCTTCTGAAGAAAAAACAGTGAATAAGTTAATAAAAAGAGGGTTTAAAAATGTTAAACCAAATGTTACACCAGACGTTCAACTAAATATTCACATTGCATTAATCGCGGCCTTCACCATTAGCTAATCGCATTCTTTCAAATCAATATATCAATTTGAAAAAGATTGATCCTTCAGCCCTTTATTAATCAGCAGGTTTTTCTCTGTAGAGTATTCTTGTCCTTCACACTGGGACCCGGCGGGTCCACAGCTGTTCACCCCTCACACGTCTTCCCTCCTTACTTGAGTTCCTGTGCGATGGCGGCGATCTGCTCCACTCTGTCCTGATGGGCTGCCAGGTCGCTCTCAAAGGCCTCGTGTTTCCGTAGCAACGCCTTCACTTCTGACAGGGTGGAAGTCTCGTAGTCTTTCTGGGTCAGCATGGCCTCCTTACCTGCATGCATAAAAAAAATCCATCAATCCATGAAACATGTGAATCTGTTCAAATGCCGCAGAGACGTTTAACACAGTGAAGAAAACGGCGTGTCAAATTTATGGTTTAAAATATCTGCATCACCTGCTTTCTTCACGAGGAAGACTGACTGGTTGATTCATTAACTCCACTTTAACAAAAAAAAGTGCAGTTGCGTGAAGGTGAAGAAGAGAGACAAAAGACTTAAAAGAGGGATTTTCATCTTGAAACTGAGCCAAGATATTTGTGTAAAAATAAAAAGGTCCCAGCTTGACCCCAGAGGGGCGATTCAGCTCAGTACACAGCATGTTCATCCACTCAGTGGTACGTACCATCGGTCCAGGACTCATGGATGGCCGCCTTCTGGTGGAACTTCTCGGCCAAGTGTTCCAGCCTCTCCAGACGCCTGATCTCGCTGAGGATCCACTCCTCGTAGCCTTTTTCTGCTCCCTCCAGAGTGTGCCACGCTCCATTGATATCCTGAGACCACAGCAGGAATAACATATGAAGCCTTTACCTCAGTAGTACGGCAACGGTTTATTTGCATGTTAAAACCCGCTCTCCCACCAACATCAACCTCTGCAAACTCAACGTGGAGTATTCTGTTGTAACTTTTGAAAGAATGGAACCTAAAGATGATCTTTTGCATTTTTGTTTACAGTATGACCGCAAAAAGCTACTTTTTGAATCTGAGGAGGTCAATGTGATATTGAAAAAATGCAAAAAGCATTGACTGGTCTCGGATCCCTTTTCACACCAAAAACATACCAGTACTAAAGAAAAGAGAAGATCTTTTCATACTTGACAAACAAGTGCACTTTTCTGTTTTGTTTTCTCTCTTCCAGACTGCCGAGAAGCCGTTAGTGCCGACATGTCACTCGTGTGTCCGCTTTGTGACTGAAAAATGCTTCTTTTTACATATCTATATCTTTTTTTTTAAGCAGGTGTAAGTGTAGATGTGAATTCTAATTAAGAGCACACTCATCCAATCAGCGTCCCATCCATTTATTTGGAATATGAATTGTCTACACACGCAGGTTTACTGCAGTCTGTCACAAATAGGAATAACGTTCAAATGTCTTCAGATATGGACTCTGATGATAGATGATATGTGCATACGTACAGACACCATGCGTCCCTCTGATGGCATGAAGGCAGGTCTGTTGCTGAGTCTCAGTTTAGTCTGCAGAGTGTTGAAGCTGATCTCCAGCTGGCATTTCTCTTGGACCTGAAGGGGGAGTGGGGGGTTAGTTAGAACAGCGTTAGTTGACACATTCAGCAGAGGAAACAAAAACCTCTTAAAATGACGGATAAGGATATGAAAGCACTGAAGATATCCTCAACTAGCTCAAGGCGCTGGTGAGGGTTAACGTTTAAAAACCTTTGTCACATATTCCCGTGCATGTTTCTGCGAGTTTGCAGAAGGTGTTCCATACCTTGGGTGGTTTGTGGACACAGCGGTAGTCTCTGAAGTCCTCCTGTTTGGCCTGCATATCATTCACAGTCTTCTCCTGGGTTCGGTTCTCCAGCCAGGGGATGGTCCGACGGATCCACTCCAGCAGCTGGAGGCAGACAGGAAGAGAACATAATCGGGTTCATTCATTGGAGGAAAGGCACAGACACTTTCCTAATGATGCAAGTTTGATCCAGAAAGCCTTGAAAGTCACTTGATCAGTGCATCTTGTAAATGTATAGCAAAGGCAAAGACGCTCACACATTAACCCCCGTTCTTTACACTCTCCATCGGCTCTCTCTCGCTGTTTTAGAATCAATTTTAAGATTTTTAAAGATTGTTTTTTGGGGATTTTTAGGCCTTTATCTGATAAGACAGCTTAAACATGAAAGGGGAGAGAGAGGGGGAATGACACGGGGCAAAGGGCCACAAGTCGACATTGAACCTGCAGCCAGCGGGGAGGACTACGCCTCTGTATGTGGGCCAAACGCTCAAAAAGGTGAACTACATGGGCGGCCCTCAATCTTATAATTTTACCGTAATGTTTTTAAGTGACACAGTGTTAACACTCTGTGAACACAACAGGTCATTACAATCATCCAATCAACTTTATTCATATTTATAAGTTCCAAGGTCAAGCAACAAACTGTGGGGTGATGCGCTTTTACAGATGCTACCCCGAGACTTTGGAACAAGTTACCTCCTGACATTCACACAATTACAGACGTAGCTCTATTAACATCTAAACTCAAAACTTATTTTGAATGACTTATAATACATAGAAGCATTGACATTTTTCCTTTTATGCAACCTTTTCTGACATTACTGTATTCTATGTTTCATTCTAGTCATTGAATGTTATGTTCTTTTGTTCTTAGTCCTTGACGTAAAGCACTATATAAATAAATGTTGATTGATTGATTGCTTGATGCATATAGAGAACACTGAGGATCTGAAGTGAAGAGGTCCAATCAGCGAGGGTGTAAACCTGCTGAAAGCGTTTTGTCCTCACCTCGCTGGCCAGCTTCTCGTAGTCCTCCATCATTTGCTCGTTCTCCTGGTTGACAGCCAGCACTTTGCAGATACGATTCGCGGCTGTCTCGGCCTATCAGGACACAGAGTGATGAGTAGCGCTCACAGTGATTGGAGAAAAACACTCACTTTGTGCTCAAAGCTCAGTGAGAACATTCACTCTAGTTACGCATTTCCAACCGGATGCTGCACTATAAAGCCACTAAAAACAAACAGAAAGTAAGTGTCTATTGCACTCGAGAACTACCTATACCTTTCATTACCAGTTATAATAACGACGAGTTTTTGGTTTCCAAATCTGTGCAAACACACTCCACACACAGGCAGTGAATAGGAATAAATGTAACCATAAGGTCAGGCACAAGTTAACAAAGTGGTCAAAGACAAAAACTCATCAATCAATAAATGAAGGTCACATTTGACCAATTAAAACATGCTCCAGCTGTTGATGGTTAGTTGAACGTGGCAAAAAAAAAAAAAAGAAATCAATCGGTGCGTTTTAAAGCTCCATGCGTCTCCCGTCACAACTAAGGAGTCAGTCCATACATCTAGTTACAGGTTCATGTAGCGCTGTATTCCCCATCGTACGTCTGCCTAGGACATTACACTACTGTACCACTGGAATAAAAACAAACAGTACACACACACACTTTGACATGTTGATCAAAGGGGATTTATATATACTGTATATAACAAACTTTCTATTTGTTCTATTACACATGGCTAAGGTGCTTTTGAGTTTAAATGTCTACCTTTAAGTATACAATAACATATTCCATATACATAATAATATCATACAATAAAACAAAACATTTAGAGCAGAGAAGT
This sequence comes from Percina caprodes, assembly GCA_013375575.1. Classification (NCBI taxonomy): domain Eukaryota; kingdom Metazoa; phylum Chordata; class Actinopteri; order Perciformes; family Percidae; genus Percina; species Percina caprodes. Next base: position 2,491,422 of record JABXJD010000077.1, on the reverse strand, counting down.
GTTAATCGCTTAGGAGAAAGAGGAAGGACATCAACCAGTGTTTCCCTCAGTGATAAACCCAAACAGGTCTGCTTTCCTCAGACATTAGAATGAACCTTTCAGGTTTTATGGTTTCCCACCGGAGAAATATATACCGTGTAATCGGAAATGTGTGAAATTTAACACCGGCAACAGATCCAGTACATGCACAGCATGGTATTCATTCAGTGGGAAAGTGTAGAAGATCACAGTACTAACGAGTTTGGGAAATTAAATCCAGACCGCAAAGTAAATCCCTTTTTGGGGAAACGCAGTCAATGTCCAAAGAAACCGAAGCAGAAGCATCAGAAAGCTGTCAGAGTTCCCATCATGGTCCTAATCTCGACATTTCCTGCTTTTTTTTTTTTTCCTCTGAGTTTCCAGAACGATGCAAGACAGCATCCGTGGCCATATTACTGCTACGTAATCCTCTGAGGAGAAACATAAAGCAGCTCTAATAAAAGTTAGGGAAACACTTCACTATATTCGTGTATCTACGTTGTATCTACGTTGTATCACTGATGGAAACCATGCTTGATTTGTCTTTGTTGTTTTTTTGGTGGCAGCATCAGAGTGTTAACGTGAGTCTGAAGCGTGAGAAGCTCACCTTCTGTGCGCCAGAGAAGGCGTGATAGAAGCAGGATACATAGGTCATTATGGCCTTCTCATCCGGCCGCAGCGTACCCACGATGTCTACGCATCACCCAGCACCCAGCAGGACAGAGACAGGATGATGGAGAAAGGCAAACAGAGAGAGAGAGAGAGAGAGAGAGAGAGTGAAGCCAAAGCAACCCAAAGCTTCATGGTCGCTACAGGATGTGAGAGCAAAGGGTTGGGAAGAGAGAGTGGCTCCCTCTTAAGGTCCAGAGCTTCAAGTTCTCCTGCTATTACTCCCCACCCCACACTGACGGCAGGAGGAGGGATGTCAGGGCGGGGGCGGGGAGAGGAGGAGGACGAGTGTCCTCTAGAAGAGAGTTGAGGGACACTGGAGCCACAGGTTCAAGGTTGGGACACAAACACAGCTGCTGAATAGAGCCCGTAAACATTGAGTCTATGTCGGGAGAGTTCACTGTGATTATTATTCAAAGTCTGAAGAGGGTTGTTGCTCTTAGTTTGGTTCATTTAGCAGGTGAGAGAAAGTGTTCGCTGTAAATCTTTGGGTTTAAAAACAGATAATTTGGAGAAATAACTTTGGGATTGAGAAACTTAAAAAAACAAACAAAAAAACCCCACTACACCGACTAATCAAAAAGCAATATAATCATTAGTTAAAAAGAAAATTGCACTGTGCTTGTGTTTGTGTGTGTATACGCGAGCGTTTGTGTCCCAACAAATCCAGTGTCCTTGCTGAGGCTCAGGGCTTCGCAGCGCTGTCGAGATAGAGAGAGAGAGAGAGAGAGAGAGGCCATGCTGGACAGTAAAAAGCACATGGTTAGTAACGGTGGTGGAGGGTAGGGTGGGGGGGGCTTTAGAGGGTACCTTCTGTGCTCCAGAGAAGGCATGGTAGAAACTGGATACATAAGTCATTATGGCTTTCTCATCTGGACGAGCAGTGTTCACAATGTCTACAAGGGGGTGAGACCGAGGTTATGAAGACACACTCACACACACATATAGAGGCAAGCCAGAGGGCGTGTGGTTAAACACAACAAGACACACACACACATTTACGAACACACACACACACACACACATTTACACACACACATTTACAAACACACACACACACATTTACAAACACACACACACACACATTTACAAACACACACACACATTTACAAACACACACACACATTTACAAACACACACACACACACACTTACAAACACACACACACACATTTACAAACACACACACACACATTTACAAACACACACACAGAGAGAGAGAGAGAGAATGAAGGCTCCATCGATCCTGAAGAGGAATGCCTCGGCTGTACCAGTGGCCACATTTACATGCAACAACACTGTGACTGTAACGGCAGTAAGTCAGTCAGCACAAACCATACTGTGCTCTGATATGACTGTGATTGTGCTCCTTGTCAAAGTACAGCTACAGGAACGCACGCACACACACACACACTTAGCGAGTGCTTGGCTTTTACTTGCTTCAGACATCAGAATGTACATCAGAGAGGATTTAGGTCAGTCTGATTATTTGTCAGGCTCATCACCTTTTAGAGTTAAGTGCGGTTGCAGTTAAAGTTACTGTATGTTCGCAGGGTGCCTTGGTGACCTAGCGGTAGAGCGTGCGCCCATAAGTAGAGGCTCGGTCCTCGATGCAGGGGCCACAGGTGCACTTTCCTGCTCGTCATTCCCCCTCTCTCTCCCCTTTCAAGTCTAAGCTGAAAGGCCTACATGCCAATAGTTATGTACACAACAACAAGGTGTTTAGATTGGTCTGTATTACAGTTTGTCTACAGCAGACAACACCGCTGAAATGTTTATAATCAGCTGTTATATTGATATCTATCTATCCATCCATCCATCCATCATCTATCTATCCATCATACTGTAAATAAATGTATAATGCAGACACTAAGTAAAAAAGTCTTGGTGTTGAGTGTTTTTGGAAAACCTGTATGAGTACCAGATACAACCGTAAATAATAACAACAACAACACAGGGGTTGTAAAGTTATGAAATAACTCAAGCCGCTTAATCAGACCTCACTTAAATTACAGTCACCTTGTTTCATGTAAACACAGCCACTTATAAAACAGCATGATTCAACAGCACAGAATCCTTCCCAGCAGGAGGTTTCAGGCCTACCTTCTGCGTCCAACATCTTGGGGATGTCCAGGTGCTTCTCAGCCACCTCGAAGGCATTGTTCAGATTGGTCACTGGGTCATCCTAAACATCCAATCACAGCGTCAGAAGACAACTAACTTGTTAAATTCATGTTTGTATTATTAGCAAAGTTCTAATTATTTTTTTTTAAATGGATATTTGCACATAACTTCATAACCATGTGTTTCATATCAAAATATTCAGAACAAAGCTTTCTGTGTAGTGAAGCAACGTGTAAAGAAATAATATTTGGCCCTAAAGCTGAAAAGTTGGGTCCAGAAAAGTGTTGTAATATATGAAGAAAATAGACAATAAACAATTTTCTAGCACCGGTTAGACTCGCCGGTGCATCTTTTGTCCTCAGAGGGTTAATATTATGAAATTACTGTTATGTATAGTTTAACTTTGGGGCATTTTTTCTCCTTTATTAGACAGCGGCAGTGGATAGACTGTAAGGTGAGAGAGATAAGGGATAACACGCAGCAAAGGTCCGCAGGCCGGAGCCAGGCCGCTGCAAAGGACTCAGCCTACGTGGGCCGCACGCTCTTACTGGGTGAGCTACAGGTCGCCCCATCTATAGTTTAAGTTTAACTTTATTTATGTAGGTTAACACAGGATCATCGGTACAATGAAATGTATTTGACGAGAGAACGGGTTAGCTCGGCAAAACACTGGTTGCAATAAGAGCACGAGTCATATAGAGATAAAATTACAATAATATGCAAGATAATATGGAAAGAAATAAATAAAACAGATAGCACTATTTACATATATAAAAAAGGGATTTGTCGGTGAATAATTTGAAACCGAACTAGTAGTTTGCTTCAAAATATCCAGACGTTATAACATTTGGGTTTGGAACGGGCCAGTGTTGATGTCTAGTAGTCGTGTAAGGGTGCGAGACCGTGCCTACCTTTCTGAGGCTGTCATAATCGATGAGATCAGGTCTGTGTCTGTGGATCAGGGCGTTGAAGGCGAGACCGTCCTTCCAGCTGTCAGAGAGAACAGAGGAGTTTGCGTGAGTGTGAGGCAGAAGGGGTGACGTGTAACACAACAATCAGAAACCCCAAAGCCAGTTCTGATCTGCATGAGGGAAGCAGAGCGGTTTAGATGCCTATAAAATTCACTCTCATTGTGACTGTAATTAAATGAATGAGCTAGCGATAAACTGATTTTATCGGCCGGCCGACATATAAGGCCGATATTTGCGTTTTTATGTGAATCGGCATTGGCTGACGCGGCTACCGCGTTCACCGATATTTTTTCCCAGCATTATTTACCGACAGGCGTCCGTCCACAGGCAGCTCTGCGTTGCGGGAGATGCTGCAGTTCACGTGCAGACAATGCACTGCCCCCATGTCCTAAATTACAAATCAAGCACTTTATTTTAATGGCTACTTTTCAGGTTTATTGTTTTCTTACAATTATTGAAATTGTTGACAAAGGTCATTTAGCAATGACCTGATTATGTCTGTTTTATAATATGTCAGCAAGCAACGCATCGTCACGGCTGTGTTGTAGATGTTGATGAAAGCCTTTTACCCTTGCACAGTTGACCATATGCAGTGCACCCATCCATATGATACATTCTTATCACCCAAATGATGTGTGCAAGATGATTGCAGAAGTAACACTGATCTGTGTTTTTGTCTATTTCTTAAAGAAATGGCAGAGCAGATCCCAAAAACACATCCAGTGTGGCAGGGTTTACATTTTTATGATGCAAATTGAGGGATCGAAAGCAGTACCGGCTCCAAATATCGGCAGCCCGTATCGGTCATGGGCTAAGGCCGATGGAGAAAAAATATTCGGTATCGGCACTAAGAATCCCTCGTATGCGCCACACCTCTGACTGTAGATAAACTTGGCTGATCTGCCTGCCTCCTGATTGCAGCGGACGCCCAGCTGATCTTAAAGCTACCCATGTTCTCTGACACACCGCTCCTCCGCTCCACTAGCTACCGGTGGAGGCTCAAATCCAATTTAAATCCCTCGTACTACTACTGTGCTGTGAATGGCGCGTGCCATCCTACATCCAGGACACTGTCAAACTGTACACCCCAGCCCGTCCACTACGCTCTGCGACTGCCAAACGGCTCGCTAACCCCCTCACTACGACAGGGACACTCAACACCATCCAGGCTGTTTGCTGTCGTGGCTCCACAATGATGGAACGATCTCCCCACTGACATCTAGACAGCCCAAATCCTACACATCTTTAGACTGAAACTTGCCTTTTCAGACTGCATCTTAGCCCATGAAAAGATGGGGAAATAAAAATGTTCTCTATCTGCAGCACTATTTGATGAATGTTACATATCGGCATTAGGCCTGTGCAATAAATCAAATTTTAAGAGTGATTTTGGATCCTAACAATAACAAAAACAATGTCATTGAGAAAAACAATTATTTTGCACATTAAATTTTTACATTCAGAAGTAAGCTCTGATTTTGTCTTGTGTTCTGAATGGAAAAAAAAAAAAAAATGGTATGAAAAAGGTGTTTTAACGGTGACTTTTTCAGTTAAAACATTTTTGAAGTTCAATAAATGCAACGCCTTTCCAAAAGTCAATGAGTAATCGTGTTAAATAAATCGTGATTTAAAAAATAATTAGGATTAGGATCCCCCTAATCAAGCAGCCCTAGCTCCCATTCTTTTTGGTTGCTATCTTCATTGATATTGGATAAAAAGAGTGCGCTAAATGAACGTCATTAAGAATTCCAGTAGTAGTATGAGGTCACGATGAGGTCACGATGAGTTACATCACAACAGAAACCTGCTGCAAGGGTGAAAGTCATTCCTCACCTTGGAAAACAATAATCTCAACTCAAAATTCCCATTCTAGACCGGGTGCGTGTCTGCCTGCAGCCTCTCGGTCCCGAGTAAGGGTTTTTAAATATAACTTTGTTTACTGTATACAGAACACCACATGAACACGCACTGCAAGCAACTGAATAAAATGCATGCGTCATGTTTTACTGACACAGCAGTTTAAGTTGCTTCTGAATACTTCAGAGCAGAGAAACATGATCCAGTTTCTCCAACAGGGGGCGCCCTTTTCTAAACAATGTGAGTAGTTTATTGGACAGCAGTGAGCTTTCATTCAGCATTTAACAGTGTTTGGTTCTGGTGTCTCAATACATGCCGACAAACTAAATATATTTACTCACATACGACTAGGTGTGGTCATGCTGCCGAGATGTGTTAATGAGTTATATATTTGTTTGTGTGTTTAATAGGCCGCAATATGGTTGTTGTTTTTTTAATATTGAACATTACATAACAGTTCTGATATCATGCAGACCGCACCTAACCATAAACACTTTAATCAGGGATTCAACTGGAGACTGTCGCTGTCCCATGAAGACCTCAAAGCTCTTTTAAAGCATTTTCTAACCTCAGGATGAAGAACTGAATTCAAAGATTATCAAAGAACTTTTTGGTCTTTAATATGATGAAAACCGGCACAGAAAAGTCAAAAGCTTTTCTCCCTGAATAGCACTAATGATCGGTCCAAAGTTAAAGCGTCTGTGTGTGCGTGTGTGTGTGTGTGTGTGTGTGTGTGTGTGTGTGTTACCTAATGTGGAAGTTCTGCACGTTGACATTCTTGTAGGGAGCAGTCTTCCTCTGGCACCACAAGAGAAGACCCTCCTTCGCAGAGGTCTCTGCATTGCAAAAAAAGAACGGAGAGAAGAAGAGAGGAGGAGCAGCAGAAGGAGAGAAGAAGAGAGGAGGAGCAGCAGAAGGAGAGAAGAAGAGACGAGGAGCAGCAGAAGGAGAGAAGAAGCAAACGAGGTGTGCATTAGTCTGAAGAAATGCCTCTTCATTACACTGAATCAGTATCTTGTTTTATTCCATTTCCGGTGCTCAGGCAGCAAGGAGAGGAAAAAAAACAAAAAACCAGCCGTCTGTTTGTGCTAAATATAAATCAGAGGGACTAAAAGTACCAGGATGTTTATGTTTACTACATGGGCCTGAACAAACATCAGAAACATATCAGTAATACGGAGGGTAAAAGATATGACTCAATATTCCTCACAGTGGCCCACACCCACCACGGTTAACACAGACGGCTCTAATTAGCCACCACGGCGTCTTTGCAGCTGTAACTGAGTCAACATTTATCAAGCAGAACGAATGCAAAAACAACAAAAAAGAGACACGGCTTCATGGAAGAGGAGGAGGATTTGTTGCTGTTCTGTTTGATATCAATGTAATCTCAGCGTCCTTGGGTTTTAGACGGAGAAGATTCATTTGAGAACGTGTGATGGGCACCATCTGACAATCTACACACCACGCGGCCACGGCTACTAAACCAATTGAGAGATTATTCGATAATGGAAAATGACTTTGAGTTGGAGACTTCGTTTGAGGAAGTCCCAATTATGAAGTAATGTTTTTATTTCATTTAAACCAGGTAATTATATGTAGTTCTTCACATTCAATTAGAGGATTAACCCCTCGAGATGCACCATCCCGTTATAACATTTACACCAAAACGAACGCAGAAGTAACCAATGACGGGAAATTATACAATCCAACAAAAAAAAAAAAAAAAACAATGTAGTAACATCAACAAGAACACAAAAATACAATAAAAGTGAGACTGCCAGGCTAAATATGATTCTACATATCAACTAATAACAGATTACAGCAGCAGGTCCAAGTGTTTCTAGCACCGAGTAGTTTCACATCGTCAGTCTCACTGAGCAGCCATGCACCTGTTTTTATATCTTGAATATATTCCATCACTACTCAACCATGATATTGTGTGTGTGTGTGTGTGTGTGTGTGTGTGTCTCTCTCTCTTTAGCCTCGTTACTTCCACTCTAGTTCCCACAACGCATCCTCAAGTTACACATCTTCATGTGCGTGTGAACACCAAAGATTCCTGCGGGACTTTGGCCGACCAATTACTCCTGAAACCTGGCTGGGAGTCGAGCTGCCGCAGTGCCCCTGAGCAAGGCGCTTCTCTGCCAAGCTGCTGCTGCTGATTCAAAATGCAAATTAAAAGCACAGGAAGCCGTACCTTCTACAGAGATGTCCTGGATGGCGAAGCGGAGGATGATGGTCCAGATCATTCCCAGGGTCATCTTGGCGTTTCCGTCGACGATTTCTGCCCGACACACACACACACACACACACACACACACACACACACACACACACACACACACACACACAAAAAGACAATTGTTTCGGATTATTCTGGACCACAAATCGTGTCCGTCGCTGCCGGTTTTACAGTCTTACATCTGCTCTTCCATTTAATAACGCCAGCACACCCACACACAGCTACAGCTTCCAAGTGAGCTGCTTTAACAAAAAAATAAATTCATTCCCAGAAGATACATAATACAGATTATTTAATCCATTGTACATTTAAATCAGTATTTAATCAATTGAAAAAGAACATCCACGTATTGTGTGCTCTGTGGAGGTGTGTGCAGTAAAATCAATGTTGTAGAGGCCGACCGATTAAGGATTTTTAAGGCCGGTAGAACACAAATATTTGGTTATTTAAAAATCCGATATATATTTAAAAAAACTAATCCAGCAACGCGTAACGAAAACAGATTCCCCCAACATTAGTTATTTGTAGTTATTTATGAGTTCTCACTAAAACAGTATGAGAACATAAAAATATATTAAAGTTCTGACAAATAAAATACAAACTTAAGATATGAAACTTAGTTTTTGAACAAAAACTAAAAAAGAATAAAATAATCAGTGTTGCCAACAGGGACGTTGCAGAGCGCCCTCTGGTGGACAAACTATACAACGCCATCACTCATACCATGGTTGACCGTCCGTTTTTATTTTATTTGCTAAATATTAATTTATCAGAATCATTGTGATTATAAATGATTCTGATGAATGAATATTTTAAAAAATATCGGCCATTATAAATGCCGATACAGATAGTTCGGGAATGCTCTAACATGTTGTTGGGATCATCCTCTAATGACATGAGCAAATTCATTTAGCAGTAGAGCCGAACGAGTTATCAAATCAAATTGAAATCGAGATTGAAAAGAATATGATTAGCTAGTCGTGAAGGCCGCAATAAATCAAATGTGCAACATGTGGTTTAACTATTGGTTCCTCTCTTTATTGTTATATTATATAACTATGTTCCTGGCATAAACATTAAGAGCGGTTTTGATGGTGTCTCATGTTATAATGTTCCATGACATTTGTATGTGTTACACAGACAATATTAAACTTTAGATAAATAATTATTAAAAATAAATAAATAAATAAATAAATAAATAAAAACAAACCGAGTCATAATCACAATGTCTGAGAGAACAATTGCAATTGGACTTTTTTCCCCGTTCAGCCCCAATCAGCAGGGGAAATATTTACAGTGAAACTTTCGAAATATCATTACGGCAGTTTCCCCACCCCGGTCCACAGACGTTTGGCAGGTGAATGAGGACAAACAGAGCAGGACAGCGGGTCGTGGGCAATGTAGTTGGTTGGGGGGTATGTAGTTTGGGGGGGGGGGGTGTCACATTCCACTTGTAGTTAAAACGCATACAGCACTGAGACTATTCATCCATCAGTCCTTTCACACTTTCACTGGTTTATCAATGCCACTCTCACTGTCAGCTGGGAATGTGACCCACATCGCATTCATTTCTTTGTGCGTTTGTGTGCTGAAGAAGCTGAGTGTCACATTTTAAAAACAGTTAAAGTTGTCGTGGTACATTTCTCCAAATTCTTATAAAAGCTAAATTATGTTTGTGATGTGAGTTAGCGAGAGTTTCTTTTTCCACTGCCATGCCTCCGCAAATCTGTACTTTAACTTACTGCCAAAAGGTTTTAAGCCCCTTGAGTTCAAAAGGAGATTTGAGTCACTTTAAACAATCTCTGGAGGACCTCCACCACTCTCATCTCGTCACCACCAAACCTCCACTTTTTCCTCTTCCGTCTTCTATTTTGGCATTTTTCTCTCAGACGGCTTTCCAGTAGATGACATTTAGTGGGCTGTTTTTATAGAAGTGTTCACAACGTGTGTGTGTGTGTGTGTGCAGGATTGCAGTATTTTGGGCAACTTTGTCTCAATGGTCAGCAGTATCAGCGGTATCATGTGGCAGAAATGTCACGTTTGTCCTGATAAAGTAGGAGAAAGGTTACTTCCTGCAGGCGACGTACCGTATAAGGCACAACATTTCTGCACACATGTACGCTGCCAATTTCAAAATGAGTTGCTGAGCATTTGATCTTAACACTTGTACTCGGGTTACTCTGGGCTCCGAAGGTATGAGAAGATTAGGAGACAATAGGCACCTTAGCATCAAACATGTAAAAGCCCCCCCCCCCTTACCTAGTTAGGGGCAAAGCACCCAGACTGAAAAAGATGCTAAATGTGTTGTTTTGTGTGTCTATCAGTCACATTTGGCAGGTGAACCAGAATTGTTTAAGTGGACAAACTGCAGCTGAACTTCATTTTTGTGTTCACTCTGGAGATAGAGGCCGTCTGACTGCTGCCCAAAGCAGATCCACAGACACACTCCTCTACAGATATTATACTAAACACCACAGCACACTATACAAAATATTACAGGAAACCACTGAAGAAAGCCCAATGACGACAGATCCATGTCCCCACAGCATAGCTGTTGGGCAATCTTGATTTAAATTACTAATACTAATGTTATTGCATTTTCTTGGAATATTACTTTAGTCGCAAGCTGTATCTTGATGGGGGGGGGGGGGTGGGGGTGAATGCATGCTTACCCTCTGCTCCAATAGAGACCAGCTTGACTCCTTTGCTGGCGATGAAGTCCAGGGCTTTGTTAACATTGTTAATCTTGTGCACCCTCATCTTGCCTCGCTCAGGCTTGGGTAACCGTTCGCGCACACACACACACACACACACACACACACACACACACACACACACACACACACACACACACACACACACACACACACACACACACACACACACACACACACACACACACACACACACACACACACACACACACACACACACACACACACACACACACACACACACACACACACACACACACACACACACACACACACACACACACACACACACACACACACACACACACACACACACAGTTAGCGTGTTTCCACAGGCTCAGCAGAACTACACCCGGTCAGGACAGTTAAAGTTACTGCAGGGACCTCGGTGTAGCTCTCAGTAGAAGTCAATGTGAAAAAAGAAGCCAAATTTCATTATGGGACGACAGCAGTTCAAATGTTTATCTACTATGCCACAGGAACGGTTGCCCTGCTACAACAACCTGCAATTAAACACAAGAACCCTCGAGAGAAAAGCTGTCATTCAGTGACAGATCTATAGCAGGGTGTTCCCAATGGGTTTTCTGAATGCCTGTGATCCATAATGAGGTTGGAAACTGTGAGTGACCTCGCCCTGGAATGGGCAGAGACAGCTTTAGCATCTGAAAATATTTTGATTGACAGCTAAGAGACAGCTTTGAAAAAAATCAGTCAGACCACGGCTCAGTGACACACAAGAGAGAGAGAGAGAGAGAAAAAGAGCGCGAGAGAGAGACTTTGACTTCTAACAATCACAAAAAGAGTGAGAAAAACGATTATTTTGCACATTACGTTTTGCAAGTCAACCCTTAATTGGTCTTGTGTTCTGAATGGGAAAAAGTTTAAGGGAAACCTCACAGCTCAATGCGTTTTCACTGTCAACTGATTTGTTGAATTATTTTAATCTTTTCAACAGTCAATTAGTGTTAAATAACTGGGATTTCAACACGGACCAATATAATTGGGATTATGTTTCCTCGGATCAGGGAGGCTCAAATATCATGGTAGCAGCTGTCGCCATGGTCCCACTACACGTCCTGCGATGCCGTGTTCATCCTGCTACGTCCTGCTGTGCCTTGTAATGCCGCACAGTGCCCTGCTATGCCATGAACTACTACAAAGAACTACTACAAACTACTATTTTTTGTGACTGTTATTGCCACTCTTCATTCTAACCCCAACCGGCCCGTCAGACACCGCCTACCAAGAGCCTGGGTCTGGGTCTGGGTCTGGGTCTGTCCGAGGTTTCTGCCTAAAAGGAAGTTTTTCCTCGCCACTGTCACACTGTTGCTTGCTCTGGAGGAAACTACTAGAACTGTTGGGTCCTTGTAAATTCTGGAGTGTGGTCTAGACCTACTCTATCTGGTCTAGACCTACTCTATCTGGTCTAGACCTACTCTATCTGTAAAGTGTCTCGAGATAACGCTTGTTATAATAATAATAATAATAATAAATTTAATTTATATAGCGCTTTTCTCAAACTCAAAGTCACTTTACAGACTAGAATAGAAAAAAAAAAAAAAAAACTAAGGATAGGTAGAACAGAAGAGATGGGTCTTGAGAGAGGACTGAAAAATGGTGAGGGACTCAGAGATGCGGATCTCATGGGGGAGGGAGTTCCAGAGCCTGGGAGCTGCCCTAGAAAAGGCTCTGTCCCCAAAACTGCGGAGCTTTGACTTGAAGCGGATCTGAGGGACCGTGAAGGTTGGTAGGGGGAGAGGTGCACAGTGAGGTATGATGGGGCAAGGTGGTGGATGGCTTTGTAGGTAAGGACCAGGATTTTTGTGATAGAAATGGGAATAGTGTAGAAACAGAAGCCGATATTTTAGAACCGGAGTGAAGGATCCAGATGCAGTGATGAGTGCGGCTGAGTTCTGAATTGATACTATTATAAAATTTAAAATAATGAAATTTGTTTTGTTGTCACAACAGAACAGAGAAACATCAAAATATAGTGAAGTTCTGATAAATAAAACTTAAGATATGAAACTAACAGACTATGCAACACCATCACTAACAGGGACGTTGTAGAGCGTCCTCTGGTGGACAGACTCTGCAACGCCATCACTAACAGGGACGTTGTAGAGCGTCCTCTGGTGGACAGACTCTGCAACGCCATCACTAACAGGGACGTTGTGAGCGTCCTCTGGTGGACAGACTTGCAACGCCATCACTAACAGGGATAGGCGTCCTCTGGTGGACAGACTATGCAATGCCATCAGGACAGGGACGTTGTAGGCGTCCTCTGGTGGACAGACTATGCAACGCCATCACTAACAGGGACGGTAGACGTCCTCTAATACAATACTATAGCTAAGAACTGCAGTGATGTTGTAGAGCGTCCTCTGGTGGACAGACTATGCAACGCCATCACTAAAGGGACGTTTAGGCGCCATGGTGGACAGACTATGCCACTTTCCATCACTAAATAACACGTTGTTCACTTTCTCTTCCTATTTCTCATCCTGCTCTTCTTCACACTCTGGTGGACAGACTATGCAAGCCATCACTAACAACGTTGTAAAGCCCCCTCTGGTGGACAAACTATACAACGCCATACTAACAGGGACGTTGTAGGAATCCTCTGGTGGACAGACTATGCAATTCACTAACAGGACGTTGTACGTCCTCTGGTGGACACACACACAACACACACACACACACACACACACACACACACACACACACACACACACACACACACACACACACACACACACACACACACACACACACACACACACACACACACACACACACACCAACAGCTGGTTGTAATCCTCTGGTGGACAGACTAGCCCCATCACTTGAGAAATGTTGTTGATCATCCTCTTTTTTCATTGTGAAGGAGTTCACAGCAGAGAGGTAGGCACGGGACTGCGGAGGGCTATGCAACGCCATCACTAACAGGGACGTTGTAGAGCGTCCTCTGGTGGACAGACTATACAACGCCATCACTAACAGGGACGTTGTAGAGCGTCCTCTGGTGGACAGACTATGCAACGCCATCACTAACAGGGACGTTGTAGAGCGTCCTCTGGTGGACAGACTATGCAACGCCATCACTAACGGGGACGTTGTAGAGCGTCCTCTGGTGGACAGACTATACAACGCCATCACTAACGGGGACGTTGTAGAGCGTCCTCTGGTGGACAGACTATGCAACGCCATCACTAACAGGGACGTTGTAGAGCGTCCTCTGGTGGACAGACTATGCAACGCCATCACTAACAGGGACGCTGTAGAGCGTCCTCTGGTGGACAGACTATACAACGCCAAACGCTCATAACATGGTTGACAGTTTTTATTTTTTTTAAATATTCATTCATTAGAATCATTGAGATTTATTTTATTTTTTAAATCGACCATTATAAATGCCGATACCGATAGATCGGGAAATGCCTAATATCGGCAAGGCAACCGTTCACCGTGAGCATATATGCGGTGAGCAGGGCCGTGCGATTCAAGCTGTTGAACCAATTCATCAATATACCCGATGTGGCCGAGGCCTTTTTTTGTTTGAATTTTGCCGTTTCCATCAACATTTCTAATGAGATACTTCAAAATGTGAAGTACGGACCGGTCGCCATTTTGGTACCGTCTGTGCAAGATGGCGACGCAGCCACGAGCCCGTGTTCATCGTCTCAAAGCTACGAACTCGGGAGTGATGAGTAGATTCACGTGGCCACCGATCGATGCTGTACTCACTCATGTTGATGATGACCATTTAACATTAAAACACAAGTTTAACACTACATTTTGTAAAATCAGCACACTTTTAATTGGGGAGCTACTTAAATAAATGACTGTGTGTGTGTGTGTGTGTGTGTGTGTGTGTGTGTGTGTGTGTGTGTGTGTGTGTCTGTCGGGGACTCACTTTAAAGTGTATTAAAATCTCCGTCCTGTCGCATGAAAAAAAAAAAGCTTGCTAGTTTCATAAGAGCATTACATCAGTAAATGGAGAGAAATGATCTTTATTTCCCAGTCCAAAAGTCAAAGAGGTTGAGCTCTCTACTCTACCACACACGCACTCGATGAATTTTATATAGAAATATCTCAGACGACTTTGGAGGAACATATCACATTTCAGACTGGATGTAGAGCTGTGCAATTAATCGAAATGTAATCGTGATCAAGATTTTGGCTCCCAATGATCACAAAAACAGAATAAATTGATAAAAACTATGATTTAGCTCATTCATTTTGGCAAGTCAACTTATTTTCTCGTGTTCTGAGTGAAAAAATAAAGTTTAAATAGGAAAAGTAGTAAGACAATTTCACAGTATGTGTTTTTTTTTTTACTGTTTCCCACTGTTTAAGTTCAATAATTGCAACATCCTTCTTGAAGTCAACGAGTAATCGTGTTATCGGGATTTCAATATTGACCAAAAATAATCGTGATTATTTATTTTTTCTTTCCATAATCGAGCAGCCCTAACTGAATGTAAGTATCAATCCAATTGACCTTTACACCTCCCCTTTGTCTGCGTCTCTCCTGCGCTGTGTGTTCATAAACATTATGACGGGGTGCTGCCCGCTGCCCTGCCCCTCCATGGCCACCGGCACAAAGCACCCATTGAGCCTCGCGGATAATAGCACCCTTCAGCCCCCTGTACTCTCCCTCAACCTGCTCTCTCTCTCTCTCTGTGTGTGTGTGTGTGTGTGTGTGTGTGTGTGTGTGTGTGTGTGTGTGTGTGTGTGTGTGTACACACACACACACACACACACACACACACACACACACACACACACACACACACACACACACACACACACACACACACACACACACACACACACACACACACACACACACACACACACACACACACACACACACACACACACACACACACACACAGACACACACACACACACACACACACAGACAAAGTTAGAGAGAAAGGAGAGACACACACACACACACACACACACACACACAACACACACAGACACACACAGACACACACAGACACACACACTAGTACATAAGCAATACATTTATTATTCTTTGCTGTCATTCAACTTTGAAGTACTTTCAAACAACCCATATGAATGAGGCATCACTTATTCTCAGGTTGTTTGATGCAACACCATCTGTATTGTAACGGATTAAAGAAAAAACAGAAGAAAAAACAACATGACTTGGCGAGTAATTCAACTTGCAGCTCTAATGCTAATCAGGCACTGTTATATGTAACCATTGCAGAGAATGAGATTAAACACGTTATTTTCTATGTTAATGTAGTCACCCCAGGCCGCCCACTTTCTCAGGCAGGGGATGACAGCAAAGTTCATCATCTATGCCCGTGGAGCAAAGCGAGGGAACACAAGGTTTCTGCATGTTGGGAAGCTTTGGATTAAAAAAAGCAAGTTTTTAGGAACGTAAACCGTATCAGAGAGCAGGTTTACTACAACTGGGCTCTGTCCCAACAGGAGTGCTGCCACTGGGAGTGGTGGCGAGGAGAGTAGAGTACATAGAGCAACAGGTAGAGACCTGCAGAGAGCCTGAAACTTTACGCTCTGTTAAACACAACAGCTTCCATCCCCTCCCTCCGAGCCCAGGGGTCAGACCCTCTATGACACTCTGTGTCTTGCTCAAGGACACTTTAGCAGGGCTTTATTAGAGCCTGAAGTAGGCCTGCATGCTGCTAAAAAAAATAAAATAAAAGAGGGCTGCCCATCAGGCTGTCCTGGGTCTGTCTGGGCCTGTTCAGTTAGCTTTTGTATGGTGAGAAACGTAGCACGCCTCTGGCTGCCTTATGTCAGTCAGGGACAGTACAGCAAGGTGTGGAAACTGGAATGGACATGCACACACAGCTCACACAGAGACTGAACCATGCTGAGTGGACACAATGGAAGCAGAAATTCTGGTTCAAGATTTCTTGTCTTTCCTGCCACATAAAAAACAAAAAAAAACAAAAAAAATACAGTGTTAACGTGTTTAAGCGAATCCCTGCAGCTGTCAGCATCAGGTCCTGCATGTGACTACAGACGTATCAGGAGATCTCTCAGGAAGTTGTTGGTTCACATGCAACGGGGACTGACCTTTACATCCCACGAACAAATGTATTGAAAGCTTGTAGATGGAAGTCTATTAAACTTCCCAAGCATTGTTTTAACTGCATTATTCTGAGTTTCACTCTGGCCTCGACATTTAAAGTGCATTTCAGTGAGTGACGAGGCAGAATCGCGACACACCCGTTCCAACTCCCACAGCTATCCTTCCATCCAGATCCAATGCTACCACATCTTTAAATTACTATTAGTATTAGTCCTGTTGGTGAACATTTCAGCTAGCTAACTATAAAGCCGGCTAAAAGCGTGGGGGGGGACTGACACCAGTAATGCTAACGGAGGTGTAACGTTATGAAGCATTAACTACTTGTCTACCAGCACCTTTACAGTAGGCACCAAAGCACTTTTCCTCTTCTGTCCCCTACAGGTTGGGAGAGGAATTACCATTATTCTAATGTCTCATTATAACGAGTTAATGGACCACTCAGACGATTTTGGAAACATTATTTTAAGGTACAAAAGAATCTTTGGTGTTGGGTCGATCAACATTGAAATTAATTAACTTCAATAAATAAGGTCTGTTGTATTACTGTTGCAAAGTGAGACGTAATCAATGACAAAACGATACCATGCAGCAAAAAAAAAAAAATGTTCTATAACGTTTACTGAGTACAACTCAAATCACAATTACGGCTCTTTATGAAAGAAAAAAATAAAATAAAATAGGATAATCGAGAAAAAAAGATTTTTGCACATTACATTTTATAAGTAAATTCACCTTTTGTCTTCTGTTCTTAATGAAAAAAATATTTATATTCAACTGGGGAAAGCATTAAAGGGATTTTCACAGCTCGAGCTGTTTTCACTGTTGGCTTGTTTAACCTTTTCACTGTTTTCCAAGTTCAGTAATGGCAACATCTTTCCAAAAGTCAATCATTTGTGATTATCAGTCAAAGCATGTCAGAAGATTTCCAGTTTTAAATCTACAGGCTGAATTGCCCGAATTTTAAGGTGACCTGACCCCATTTGCTGCAGAGAGCGACCAAACAGGATGAGTGCCAGTGCAGCCTGTTAAACCTGCCTGTGTTGGCTACACAGACCTGATGAGATCAGAGGATTTCTGACCTGAGCTGAGGACACACATAACAAGCTGAAGCCGGTGGGACCGAGCAAAGCTGGATGGGCCTGTTAAGACGGTTTACATTTTAGGCGCGGTGCTCTCATCCTCCAGTATCTATTGCATAACTGCTGTAGCCACAGTGGAGAACATCCTCTCCGGTGTCGACCAGACCGGAACCCACTGCTTAAGCTCACTGTTTTACACCAACATGTCATGTGGATGGGTTTTAAAGCTGCTCAGCTCATCAAGCTTAACTCTTTGAAAAACTCTGACCTTTAATACCAGGAAACCCTTAATGGGATTAACTGTAAAAACGGAGTAAAGTGGACTCATGCCCGTTGGCAGATTTTTGGTATTGTGCGCCAATGTATCCGTACCTAGTCTCCCATTGTCAGCCCCATCTCCACAGCGCTGAGGAGGAGGCTCTGGCTAGTTACGGTGTAAGAGAAAAGGTGGTCTGGTTTAGTGGCATTTGTTGAAACCAATCACAATCGTCTTGGGTGTTGCTAAGCGCTGAACGGAGCAACGATGCCTCTGCAAAATAGCCTCGAGCAACTGTTTGGGTGGAACATGGACATGTAGGGAGGCGAGCTCTGGAATTCACATGGTTGTCGAGTGTGTGATGATCATTTTACTCAAAAAATATATATATATAATTTGATTGTCTGTTCTAGCTTGGAGGATGTTTCCCGAACCAAGTTCAGAATGCCAAAACAGAGAAAGCGGAGGGTAACAGACGTTACCGGAACAACCCGTGAATGAAACGTTGTTGATATAGACTAATCCATACCTTACACCTCTGTTGTGTTTGAACCAATAGCCGCAGTGTCTAATTTTGTAGAGATTTCTCTGTTGCAGCATCAGTTTGTGTTGCGGGATGAAAGTCTTCACATGCCTTTCACTGTCAACTGGGCTTTGATAAAACTGGGAGGCAGAGCGACTCCAACTCTGAAGATGACCATCGCCAAAATAAAAAGCTACCAATTTTGTTTGGAAGGAATGACCCGTTTGTATTTCCGTTATCAGGGCTCCAGCATGTATTATCCATGCAAAGGTACCATTACCGTCTTCAGCTATCATTACCTATAAAATGTAAATCAAAATCTTCATGCATGTAGCATTATTTTGCGAAACACATGAAGGGTTAGACATCTGGGTTGTTTGTGTTCTGGAGAAAGTGGGAGTGTGTCTGGAAGTGGTTAAGTTGTCCAACATGTCTCCATCCATGGCAGATATACAACTGTCTCCTTGCTGCTTTACGGTGTGGAGAACACAGGGAGCCTAACAGGGTCTATTGGGGTCAGCTGTCTCACACACACACACACACACACACACACACACACACACACACGCCTCCAGGGTCAAAGGTGAGGGTTCAGATCATTCGTTTCAAAGAGAGAAACTCTGCACACGTCAAATGCAAGGAGTTACACACACACATGAATACACACAAAACACAAGCATGAAGACACAATAAAAGCATGCATGTGAGGCAACAATGAGGACTAGGCCTGCACGATTCGGGGAAAAATATGAATCACAATTGTTTAGCTTAGAACTGATATCACGATTCTCTGCCACGATTTCTTTGTTTATTGCTCACATGAACCAGGACTAAACAAAACTAATTGGCAGTACCAAACAGATTTTTTTTTTCTTGGCACCTACAGCACATTGAGCATCACCACAAGCCTGTAACCATAGAGGCTTCAATGAAGGGAAGGGAGAGCAATAAAACCTATTTTATACAGTCTAATAGACACACACAGACTGAAAAACATATATAGACTGAGGGCAGAAAAGGGTGTAAAGATGGAAAGCATCCGTCTTACACACACACACACCACTCCTTGGACAGGAATGTGTTTAAGAGACACAAGAGTCGACATTGAAACACACACCTCCATATCTCTGTATAACTCACTTTAACTGGTTTTCAGCATGCATACACACCAATTATTATTCCCACACCCAGTTTTTCAATGCATGTGCAATTTTCTGACTACATAGGCAACTTAATTGTACGTATACCAGAGTGGGGGGGGGGGAGAGAGAGGGAGAGAGAGAGAGAGAGAGAGAGAGATGGGTGTGTCTTGCTACACCTGGGAAGAATGAACCAACACAATGTTATTGCTCAAGTGCCACGCATTCTCTGCATGACGTCAACAGTGTGTGTGTGTGTGTGTGTGTGTGTGTGTGTGTGTCTTTTCTGCATCACACACCCTTTTTCTTGCCAACACCAATGAGCTCACTCATTCTGTGACGGCTCGTCATTTCTATCAACATCATCTGACACGCTATAAACAGGAGCCGTGTTACTTGTGTCACTTTACCTTGCAATTCTTGTCTCGTTATGCTTTTGTATACTTTTCTATTCTTCAGTTTTATGTACCACCTGCTTTTCTAATTAGTTTTTTTTTTACTATGTCTATTTATCTGTATTTCTGTCTTTGTGTTGCTGCAAAACATGAATTTCAATAAAAAAAGGTTGATTTTAGAAAATATTAGCGAGAAAAAACCCAAGACATTTGAAACTGTTATTTAGATTTAAACATTTTGTCTATAGTATTTTTTGTACACACACACACACACACACACACACACACACACACACACACACACACACACACACACACACACACTTTGATTTCTCACAGATTCCGTAATGAAGCTGCTGAAACAATGACGTATTTCGTCACTTTCTGTGAACGTTTTGAAGAACGATAACTTGCACCTTTAGAGAGTGCGGTTTTGAAATAATTAGGCAGCAGCAGTAGTCCTCCATACTGGGTTTCTGCTGCAAATCTTGCCATCAATAACCGTAATAAAAATGTTGAGAAGAGGAAACACAAAAGAGGAAGAGCCAAGTGACATGGGAAGGTTAGGAAATGGCTCAGAAACAATAGCTGTTAACATGCCCTTAAGCAAGGCACTGAAATCACCGTTGCTCCACTGGCACGGAATAACCGCCAACTTTGTCAGATTGGGCTTGGCCGCGGCACGGCACAGCGTCAGAGGATGAAAAAGCGAATGTAAAAACGGCAGCAGATGGCAAGTTGTTGGCCCCAAAAAGCAGATTTGTGCTGCTAGTTAAAAAGGAGTTATATGGGGACCTGCTGGCAGGAGGTAGAACCTCAAGGAACTTGGACAGAGCCATGCTAGACTGGACTGGTTGAACCAGACTAAGCAGGGCCAAACCATGCTGGCCTGGCCCTGTGAATAAAGCTCAACGACTAGTCTGGTCTGGCCTGGCCTGACACAAGGCCTCCTATTCTTAGAGGCAGGGCAATTAAAAAAGGGCTGTGGCATGCGACACAGCAGCCCTGCTAACTATTGTCACACACTCTTTCGCTTCAAGCGCTCCAGGAGACAGGTTGGTCTTTGTATCTTAACATACAGAAGCAGACAGACTCAGTTTAAATACACTTTCCCAACACATAAAAACACAGGGTAGCAAGCCATGCGACTGACCCATTCTTAAAGTACTTTTACACTGCTGTAGATTAACAAAAACTAACATTTCTCTCTAATTCTCCATTTTTAAGTCCCAACTGTACCCTGTGAAGTCGAGCAAAACACAAGACAAACACCATCTCCAAAACACAGATTCCTCAAACTCCGTTTCAGAAATCAACATCATGACAACTCCTTTTTACAACCATGCTGAGCTGGAACATAGACCTGGAGCCGCAATTAAAACGCACACAAAAGAAGAAAAGGGAAATAGCTGCACTCTAGATTCCAGTCAGCCCCATTCACACAGCAGTGGTGTAACTGGATATGCATCCTGCTACTGTAGAGCTGCTGCACCGCGCTAAAGTCACACAGAGCAGGAATATGACACCGTCCCTCAGGGGCCACGGCCGTACCGGGGGAGGGCTTACGGTGCATCGGGGCATGTGTGTGTGACAACCGAGGGACTGAGGAAGATGAAACTGCTATCAGCTAAACAAGTGAACAGCTGTTGAGAAAGTGGAGATGTCCAAACAGTCAGACACACGCACATTTGGTGGCGTCTCAAACTGTGAAATGATAAAGATGAACTTTTATGCAGTGTCACAGCAGAGCGGAGTGGATCTACAGAGAGACGATGTCCAAAAATACTAGTGGTCGTTAGAGTGCTGCTACTCGTGACTAGAGACAGTGAAGAGGAGAAAGAAAAGATCAGAAAGAGGAGAAGAAAGACGAAGCAGCGCTCTGCTGCAGAGGAGGTTGTTATGGTGTCATCATGCTTTCAAGTCTGGACACACACACACGGACACACACACACACGGACACACACGGCCTAATATCCATCAGATATGCCATTATGTAAGTCAACAGCTTAATGCAGAACTGGTATTCAACAAGCTTCATAGACAGACAGTCAGACACACGGCTCTCTGGAGGATATAGAAGCTAACAGAAACAAAGGAAAGGGAGGATTAAGGACAGGAGGGCAGAGGAAATGCAGGGGGAGGGGAAATGGGGGAAGCCAGGATATGATCAAGAGGAGGAGGAGGAGAGAAGAGTGATGAATGTGGTAAACAGGAAGAACAGACGCTGAATATCATCAAGTAAAAAGTATGAACCCTACATTTCATTTGGTCCCAACAACAGTTCCTAAATCTTTCAGGGCTGTTACACAATGAAAGGGTGTGTGTGTGTGTGTGTGGTGGTGCTCTACAGCAGACTTTGAATAACACCATTACTTCAAAAGTAAAGTTTTTAAGTACTAAATCACTTCTACAAGTAACTTTGCCTGCACTGGACTGAAGGAGGGTAAATGAGAGCTCACAGATGCCTGAACGTGGGATGAGAAGAAGAAGCAATTTGGTAAGAAGAAAGACGGGAGCTGAGGAGGAGGGAGGGGACGTTTACAACCAAGCACAACCTTAAATTACGAAAAAATAAATCAAAGATGTCATTTCGCGGTTCCCTCCGCTCCAGGATGTACTGGAGGATGGAACCAACAACCTTCAGATTATTTCATGAGACTCTCTGAGCAGAAGATCACTGCCCCCCCCCCCAATCATAATCTCTTACATGCCTAGTGTGTGTGTAAAATGAACTCATTGACACACACACACACACACACACACACACACCCACACACACCTCGTCATTGAAGAGGAAAGATGAACTCCCGTTATTTGCTGTGGAAAGTATAAAAACGTCTCTCAAGTAATCGGCAGCCGCCTGGTGGCTTTTAGTGATTCGCTACCGTTTTATGAGAGGAGGCTAAAAGGTGGCGGGAGCGAGGGGAGGAAATAAGGGAGGGAGGAGTAGGAGGTGAAGGGGTAACTTGTCAAGCGATGTGGTTATTTGTTCATTCATTTACGACTCTTCCTGTCTTTGTTGGTCAAGGAGTCCGGCCAGGGGTCGGATTGCACTGCCACTGCACATGTGTGTGTGCGTTTCCTATTTTAGGATCAGGAAGGACGTCCTACAAAAGAGTGGGAGAGTATTTTTATACACTGGCTATGGGATACGAATACATTCTTCAAATGTTTTACTCATTTTCATGTTTTTACTTATGAACAATGACAACCTTTAAGAAGAATATTTCTAAGGCTAATTCATCACATTGGACTGCGCCGACATTTAGACTAACAGCCCGATATTGTCACGTAGGATGCTCTAACTTTTAGATTATTAAAAGGTGTCAGTTAATACTTTTAATACTCTGGCTCGTTGACAGGAAAAACCACCACTCCTGTATCCAAGTTGTCAAACCTGCAAATTACAACATTATATGTGAGGCCATGTGGTCCTGCTGTGTGCCAGTAAAAGCTGCTGGGGAAATTGAGGCATGTTGCTCCAGTGTTGCATAACTATGTTGAAACTGGCCACAACAAAAGCCCCATGTTCACAATTCATCGCATTTACATTCGCAGTGATTGTTACACTTCGGAGATTGCTTTACCCTCGACTTATCTGCTAAGGTTTTGGAGGGGAATCTTTCCTCAGCAAGTCTCTTTAGAAATAAGGTTCTGGATTTGTGGTATTGGACTTATTTTTTTAATGATTTGTCTGTTGGGTGAACTGGTTGTTACACCAATCCACCTACTCTACTCCCAGACAGGACCTCGGGCACGGGAAATCACCCAGAGCTTAAAAATATTAATCCTCCAAAGTATGTGTGATCACTCTGGCTCTTAAAGGCCTCATTTAAAGCGCCCATGTTATGCTTTTCACCCTGTGTGTTTAGGTCTCCGTTTTAGCTACAGAGTGAGACATCTCACTCATATACTATCTTTGTTGGGAGTCACACATGCTCAGTAGCTCGTAAGATCCCAGCAGCTAGTTAACGCTTTCTCCAACTTTGGTCGACTTGTTGAATACCTGCAGAACAGGGACACGGAAATAGTAAGTGCCATTGAGAATGAGCTAGCATGCTAGCATGTGCCACGGTTAGCCTCCTCGTCTCTGCTAGTGACGTAGAAAGCCGTGGAGATTTTGAACAGCTCACCCTGAGACTGAAGGCAGAGGACATCAGAAACCGTATCTCACTCAAAACAGCATGGATAGGTATTTTTACCAAGTTTGTATGCGTGTAGAAGCACCAGAAACTCAAAATAACACCCCAAATCCCAGAAAAAAAAGTGTTTTTTCCCCCTAATATGGGCACTTTAAGACACCACCCTTCCTAAAAAAGGTAAACGGTGTAACTTGCAGTGTAACGAGTGTTCAATGATGGCATCAGTGTTTAACGTGACAATTTGATGTCTTCAAGCAAATATGACAACCTAAAGCCTGAAACATTTTAACAATGGTGTCTACCATACGGACCATTTCACTGTGCAGCGATCCGAGACTTCTAAGAGTCTGTGTGTGTGTGTGTGTGTGTGTGTGTGTGTGTGTGTGTGTGTGTGTGTGTGTGTGTGTGTGTGAGTGATTCGGATGAATGAGTTTGTGTCGTCCTCGTTAATGCTTTGGTAACAGCATGTGCAGGAGGAGGCTGATGGGTTTTTGAGGGTTCAAGTGAATTAACGACTCTTCATGGGATTAAATTAAGGGCAAGAGAGGTAACCGGAGGGGCGGTGGGACACTCTGAGGTGTGTTAAGTCTTTGATCTTGTAGCCAGAACAGGCTCTTCTCCTCATTGAGGGGAGAGAGGGAGGGAGGGAGGGAAGGAGGGAGGAATAGAATAACACAAGCAAAGACAAGGGAAGAAAAGAGCTAGCAAACACTGGATGTTAAAGCTATAGTGCGTAGTTTCTGTCGCCCCCATGAGGAATTCTAAGTAATGACAACAAAACTGTCGGCACAGCCACATGATACAAGCCTTCCGTGACTGCGCACCATCCCACCTCCACGCAATCACTAGTAGCCAAGGAGGACACATATACATACATACATACATATATATATATATATATATATAAAAATAAAAAAAAAATAAAAAACATGGCCTCCTCAGAAGAGGTCATTATCTTTGCTCAATCTTCTGGGAGCGAATGTCCCCGGACGACATCAATCTTCTGAACACAACCACGCTGAGAAACACAGAGATAGATGTGTGTATCAACTCATTTGGCAATGGCTTGAATGTGACGGACGTTCATTGATATAAAAAAAAAAAAAATAAATTACGCACTAAAGCTTTTAAGAACAGCAAATATAAAAAAGGTTTTCACAACTATACATAAATACACATAAAAGTACCATTGTTTTGAGTATACAGAGAAGCAAAACAGATTTCTTTATATGTAAATCTCATGGATTATTACTTTCCAGATGTGAATGATTTTTCCCCCATCTGGCTCATTTATCTACTGTTGCCAAGTTGCCACAGACAAATCAAATCGCTCCGTTTTAACTGACTGGCGCTCGCTGTGTTGTCTTCTGTGGAAGACTCCGCCCACTGGAGTTGGCAAAACAAACCACAAACATTTCTCTTGAAATTAGGGCCGGGGTGGGGTGGGGGGGAATGGTAGAGAGGTGGTGGACAAACGAATGTCATCCATGCTCAACATGACAGAGATGTCAGGAATGCTTGTTGAGATGTTCTTCCTCCCTCGGACTCCCTTTCTAGTACATCATCACTCTCTCCTCCTCTGTCTCCTTCCTCTTCCCACCCTCGTCCTCAGCTCCTTCTCTCAAACTTTCCACATATGATTAATGTTAGCGCTCGTGTACTCCAGAAACTTCAGAACACGAAATGTGTCCTTCTGCACAAAATCTCTGTTCCAGCAAGTTTGTGGATTGACGGCATGCCTCCGACACTGTACTCAAGGACATGGAAGTGGGTTCTGCGAGTAGATCACATAAACAAATCAGTCCGCTGGAAGCCCAGAATGGAAAGAATTTGTGACGTCTGGTGAAAAGTCATTATCACACATTTATATCTGTGCTTTTACAGTGTTGGCTATGCAGGAAACCGCTTAAAACCGGTTTCAAATGTTAAAAGAATCCTGTTATTTGAAAAAGGCACTAAAGGCCAATTCTTCTCTCATGAATACATTAATAATTTGGAGAGTGGATTCATCATAATTGGAGGGGGGCTGTTTGCTTAAAAGGTCCCATGACATGATGCTCTTTGGATGCTTTTATATAGACCTTAGTGGTCCCCTAATACTGTATCTGAAGTCTCTTTTATATAGACCTTAGTGGTCCTCTAATACTGTATCTGAAGTCTCTTTTATATAGACCTTAGTGGTCCCTAATACTGTATCTGAAGTCCCCTTTATATTGACCTTAGTGGTCCCCTAATACTGTATCTTAAGTCCCCTTTATATTGACCTTAGTGGTCCCCTAATACTGTATCTTAAGTCCCCTTTATATTGACCTTAGTGGTCCCCTAATACTGTATCTGAAGTCCCTTTTATATAGACCTTAGTGGCCCCCTGATACTGCATCTGAAGTCTCTTTTATATAGACCTTAGTGGTCCCCTAATACTGTATCTGAAGTCCCCTTTATATTGACCTTAGTGGTCCCCTAATACTGTATCTGATGTCCCTTTTATATAGACCTTAGTGGCCCCCTGATACTGCATCTGAAGACTCTTTTATATAGACCTTAGTGGTCCCTTAATACTGTATCTGAAGTCTCTTTCACAAAATTCAGCCTTGGTGCAGAATTACAGCCACTAGAGCCAGTCCCATAATGACCTTTCCTTAGTATGTGCCATTTCTGAGTCTGTAGCTTTTGGGACATCATGGCTTGTTTGAAAAGCCATGATGTCGCTCTCTTTCACATGGACGGGTCAAATTCTCTGGACGGGCAAAGCAGAGAAAGGGAGTTAGATTCCAGACCGGACCATCTGAGCTTTCATTTTCTCCAAGGCAGAGCAGGATACCCAGGGCTCGGTTTACACCTATCGCCACTTCTAGCCTCTGGGGGACCATAGGCAGGCTGGGGGAACGCAAATTAATGTTAAAAAAACCTCAAAGTGACATTTTCATACCACGGGACCTTTAAGTTCCCAGGCCGCTGTCAATCAAATCTGATCGAACCACAGCCACACAGTCCTGCTTTTTGTGTGTCACACTCTTACTTAATAACTAAAGATGCTTTGGCTGAACCTTAACTTTGGTTGTTGTTTAATAATGGAGGAATAATTCAAGTATATTCAAACTGCATGACCTCTATTTACAGTGAGGACCTCAGCTATCCTATCAAATATATAATATGGGTGTGCACTCAACTGGTACCATCTAATTTGATTTATTACCAATTCTAAGATGGGTGTGTTTTCTTAGCAGATATGAAGGATTAAACCAGCCATTTATTTTTGTTTTAGACTTCTTTCCAACCATAAACCTTCCTTATGTCTTTAGAGTTGCATGTGATGCCGTGCACAGCGTGAGACAACGTTTTACTGCAGCAGAAAGTAAAAAGATGGATAAGTTCAGGTCAAAGAAGCTGAGGGGGGAGAGAAACGACATAAAGAGGGAGTCAGCATTACTCGGCATCAGTGTTTCCCTCCGCTTGTGCGCGTCTGTTTTTTCTCACATCACACCATCGCTTCTTTCTCTCCTCGGCCAATCAGCAGCCAACTAATCCACTTCCTGTCTTTAGAGGCACAGCACAGGAAGCAGCGGGGGTGGAGAGGACGTCCACGTTAATTCCCCAGGAATGCCGTGAATGAATCCAACTGTACAAGATGTAAAACATTAACCCACGGGGAAACTTGTGAAAGTAGCCATCTGTAGATTTATGGCGTCCAATGACGCATCACGCTGACAATGGACTCGAGGAGGAAAGTGCACAGGGAGTTTGTAACGGCCTGCTACGCTGTGATGATTTAAAAAAAAAACTGGAGGTGACTCATGTAGAAAGTTGAGTGAGGTCAGTGGGAAGGAAGGTGCTTCTGACTGCAGAAGGTTTATAGGTGAGAGGGGACTGGTTCAACTGTCATCTGGTCGACCGATATATCGGTGGGCCGGTATTATAGGCCCATATTAGGCATTTCCCCGATATATTGTACCAGCATTTATAAAGGCCAATTTAAAAATAAATAAATAAATAAAAAAACACTGTAGATGAATCAAAATGTGAATGAATAATAAAATAACATCCTGAGCACTTTCCGGGATGTATTATTCGCTTTATTCCAAACCTGATCTCATCAATGTGGAATGTTCCAAGTAAAATAATCAAACTTCTTAACGCCTAAAAGCGCCTGAGACGTTATCACAGACCTAAATAGATACAGGACACTCCTCACGCCTGGAAGCCACACCTCAGGTACACAAAGCGGCAGAATATTTGTGCGTTGAAAATAACTAGCGCAGGCTTTGCAATGACATCATTTTACAATCAAGGGCCTTAATGCTGCCCACTGAATGAGTCAACCGGAGCAACCATTTCACAACAGACATGTTCATTTGGAACGGTTCCACTTCTCTTGAGAAAATACTAACTCACACTACAATGCATGCCTACAATGCATGATACACCACTTCAATGGCTTTTACTGACCCAAATTTGGTACTTCAGGAATGTGATAGCTTCTCAAAATGTAGAACACAGTCAACAAAGTATGTTTCTTGTCCTTGCTCTGTGGCTGCATTCACCTAGCCATCTAGTTATGAAGCCTATTCAGCCCAGGCCAACGCCTGGAGAGCAAACCAGGGTCATGGATAACACCTGGAAACTGACATACAATTCCACACAATGGAGCCGGACATGATCAGAAAAACAGATAAGGAGCAAAAGAAATTATACAACAGGTTCAAGTCTGAGTTCAGTGAATCTAACATCACATCACCTTATGTACAAACACAGGCCTTGGAGAGAAAATGATTGTTATTAGACAGAGCCCGACTGATAAAGGATTTTTAAGGCCGATATCGATACAAATATTTGGTTATTTAAAAATCCGATATTTAAAAAAAACCCATCCAGAAAGGCATTACAAAACAAGATTTCCCTAACATTAGTTATTTGTTCTCACTAAAATAATATAATAAATTGTTTTATTGTCACAACAGAACAGAGAAACATCCAAATATATTAAAGTTCTGATAAATAAAATGTATAAAAATACGAACTTAAGACATGAAACTTAAATCCTTTGAACAAAAACACATAAAAAAAATAAATAAAAAATAATCAGTGTTGCCAACAGGGACGCTGTGGAGCGCCCTCTGGTGGACAAACTATGCAACACCATCACTCATACCATGGTTGACCGTCTGTTTTTATTTTTTAAATACTCATTTATCAGAATCATTTGTCATAAATGATTTTGATGAATATACGTATATTTAAAAAAATGCTGATACAGAGATCGGGAAAGGCCTAATATCGGCACGCCGATATATCGGTCAGGCTCTGCTATTAGATATGAATGCAATTCGCTCTGGTTAGGTGTCCCGACCAGCAGAATCTCTCTGCTGGGACGACTGAGATCATTACAAAACGTGTCGCTGCTGCAGAGGTGTTGCACTTTGACTTTGCACTATTCAGGCCTCAGCTTGGCCGCAAATCAAGTCCAGTTATCACAAAGTCAACAGAGAGACCGGTGACTGCTCAAAGCAAATATTTCCTTTGACCTTGACAGAATTCACTTTGACTTGTTGTGACGTAAATGTGGATTATTTAGTTTTCCCGGCTGCTCTGCAAGAGTTGGTCTGGGCAGCCAGACCCACCGGTAGCAACAACACTGTTCCCCTTCTTTCCTCAGCCTGATCTCCCTTAACAAAACCAAAGCTCTCCAATCACTGAATAAGCTGAGGTCATTATTATTATTATTATTATTACAACTGCACACCCACTTCTCTGTGAGTGTGTGTGTAATTTGGCAGGTCTGATACCAGTTGGCAGGGCGAAGCGTCAGCTGTTTGCGTCGGCCTTTTATTAAAACCGCTGGCCGATTCTTTCCAGAGCTCCACGGCAGCTCTGCGGTCCTGTTGTTGATCAGTTCAGGCAGGAGGAAACGGAATCACTCCACCAAACTGGGATTTGTTGAAAAGCGTTGTTATTTTGATGCCAAAAAGGCTCTGATGCCAGCTCTGCTGTTGGCATTTTCAGCATTTATGGGTTTTCCAGTGCGAGACAAACACCTAAACAGGTTTCTTTAAGTACAGAATATGGAAATTACCACAACAACAAAACTAAAACAGAAAAATATACAGTATATTTCGGAAAAAGAGGAGGTAGAGCCTCAGCAAAGTTAAACCACCGAGTATGTACTCCAGTGCAGACTCCTATCACACCGTCAGAACGTTTTGAGTGTGCAGACTATTTGGTGACACAGCTGGGAGTTGGACCCAATTATTTAGGAAACCAATCACATTTCTTATCCTGTCCCATACGGGGACCAATCACATGTTTTTAAATACTTCAGCACCAACTGTGAGTGTGTGTATCACTAAACTGAATCTGTATACTTCAAAAACGCCCTGCTAAAGACTGTCGAAACGCACAAGCCTTTTAATTGTAATGTGAGCTACATAAACAAGTGAAATGTGAGTGCTTGTCCTCCTCGACTCAAAAGAAAAATATATGTTAGCAATTTGCATGAACTGGCAGCTGGTGAAACTGGTAAACATGACACAAAACGGAGCGCTGGGAAACCTCTAAGTGTGGAAATTACTGTTTATGTGCTGCTGCTTTTTTTTTTAAACAAAAATAACATCTTATTGTGCACAATGATGATCCCAGAGTTGAGAAACGCACAGACGGATAGAAGAGGCACCTGCCATCAGTGAGTGTGTTTACATAAACACTAATATCCCACTGTTATTACGAATATGACAATATTCCGAATTTGTTACAGGGCGTGTTTCTCGGGTTTTAGAGGCCAACATGGCATCATGACTTCACGTAAACATACACGCCGACTTTTGGAAAGTGACGTGTGGCGTGTTATCTGTACGCATTTTGATCTATCCGCGTGTATGTCTACGCTGTATACAGCGGGCGTGAACATAGACGCCATTTGGCGTGTTGTCGCCGTCTTGCTGGGGTATCGGGAGAACGTGTTATTGCTTTGAAGAAAGCGACGGTTGGGTTTAGGAAAAAGGACAACGGAGTTGGCTTTAAGGAAACGTGACAAAAGTGCTGTTTTACCTACCACCCCTACCAATATCCCTAGGCGGATTTTTGCCCTTTCATACTAGACGCACGGCCTACATTCACACACAATCACAAGGTAATTAAGTCACTGGAGGCCAAACGGTGTTGACAAACACGCTAAAAAGTGAGTATGCGTCTTGATAACACAAAAAATAATGGCATACAAATTGGTGTGTCATACATACGCCATTTCACGAGATCAATCTGTTGAGGCATTCATTGGACATGTGGCGCATTCGGAATATGAGTCTCAATCGGGTGGGGTTTTACTGCAGGTCAGCTCGGTGCGTTGCTATGGTTGCTGTACACAAACCAACCAGCCAACAGTTTGCCAGGCTGCAGACCCGATAAGGTGAAACACTGCTACTTTTTAACATTATCAAGACTTTCGGATAGCAGTCTGGATAAGAGCATCAGAAAAATACATACAACACATTAAATTATCCTAAAAATTAATTTAAAGGGAACACCAGGTGGGAAAATTGTAACATTTTGCCCAACCCTTTTCATCATGAGGAGTATTACCTTTTCGACACCAATTTGTACCATTTTCTTTGTAATATTGCCAATATGCATTTATCATACAACTAAAAGGTTTCATTGTCAATTCATAAAGTGTGTTATAAAAACAACAGAATTTAGGCAGATTAAAGCAACCAATGATGGGTAACATTTGTCATTGAGAGAAGGGTTTCTCACAGTCTATTTGTAACCATGAGGAAGAGGAAGTTATTGGTCAGAAGAGAGAAGTAATTGTTGTCATTGCGCGTGTTGGAGAACTGAACCTTATGTCCTATTCATCTTGATGGTATTTTACAGGGAAATGAAACCTCTTTTTAAAATGACATTAACAAATGTGTTAGACATTTGCACAACGCTGTAATTGACAGGCACATGGAGGCCCCTCTCTGGCTCTAGCGTGTGAATGTGTCTGCCTTTGTGTGAGTACACGCCACTATAGTTAGAATGATTAAGTGCTAAAATCGCTAAACAGCAACTAAGACAGTTACTCTTTGCTGGGTTATTTTAATCATTAAGGTGGGGAAAAAAAAAAACTACACACCAGAGACAGAAAAATGTGCTCAGCCGGTAGTGTCACTCCGTCTACCTCTCCGTCAGCAACTATCACACACACACGGCTGACAATCAAGTCATAAAACCACTGCAGGCCGACCTCTGTACTGACATGTTGGTACAAACTGGGAGGAAAAGAATGAGAGGAAGAAAGAGGGAGGAGAAAAGAAAGGAGAAACACACAAACACTGCATGGTGTGTCAGTGAGTGTGAATAAATAAAGCAGGTCTGCTTGTTTTAAGAGTGTAATCTGTGTGTGTGTGTGTGTGATTGTGTGTGTGTGTGTGCATGTGTGGTATGAGAAGTATGACATTTCAACAGCTACAAATCCTCATTCTTGGCATACCATCTAAAATAGAAGTTTGCGCTGCTTGTGTTGCTGCTGATCTCATACAAAACCTCTGACCATGAATAGCCACCTCAGAGTCAGAGAAAATATTTCAACAACAAAAGTAAATATTAAATGAGTGAATCGTGTGGCGCTCTAGAGACGAATAAGATGGAGTGAAAACAGAGGGCTGCGTGCGTGCGTGAGAAAATGTGGCCAAACGGGAGTTTCAGGCCGGCCCAGTTGCCCGGCAGCAGACAGCATTGTCACGGTAACAGGCTCTTCCTGCCCCTCCTCCTCTCCACCCACCTCGCAAGCTTTTACCTTATAAGGCAATGCATTTAACTGCCTATCATGGCGACAATGGTGATGTAAGAGGGCAGCAAGGTGCACCCCCCGTTTACACACACACACACACACACACAGTGTGTGTGACACAGCAAATCGTGCGTGAGTGTCTTTTCTCCCCCTTCTGATTCTTATGAAGCAGCAGAAACTAACAGGGAGGCGAGAAACCCAATGAGAGAGAGCGAGACGAGCAGAGACACAGGAAGTGACAGGTCAGGTTATGTGAAGTGAAAAGATAAAATAAAAGAAAGAGCTGCTGCGCGGCAACAACACCTCCCAACGTCCTGCAACGTACAGGAGACCTCGGTCAAACACTGTGTCAAAGGGAGCGTATGCATGCCCTTCGGCGGCCTTGGCTCCTAGTTGGTGAATTTTTAAATGTGTGAGTTTCTGCAGTTTTCAGGAAATTAAATATCTTTTTGCGCTGCATGGGGCTGACTCGAAGAAACAAAGCTGGATGCTGATCTGGAAATTAATTATAAAAGAGATATTAAGTTTGTGTCTGGTCAAATCGCTGTTACCATCTCAAGGATTATGAGGCTCATGGAATCCCGACTGTGTTATTTTAAGTAGACAGGATGCACATTGTTCTATTAACGCAAGCCATGTGTTCAAAATATGAACATGTAGAAAGTAAGGAATACAGTCTCCAAATGCAAGTTATGCTACTGCAAAAGCATTTTTAACAACGAGGTCAGGGGACAACAGATGATAACAAAAGTAGCCTTTTAGCTCATTTTAACCCATGTAAAGTCACGGGTTTTATTCAATTTGCACCGTCCCGCCCTTAAATGAACTGAATTGCAGAAATTAAGAAATGGGAACTTCTTGTGTGTCTTTAACCAAAACAGGAAATCAATCGCTGGACATGCAGCAAAACATACCATAGTCATTGGCTAGTAAAATCAGACCTCAAAAACTTCATCTGAGATTAAGTCATGCAAACTGTTTCCAGATTTTTCAAGGACTTCCTGGTGCTGCAAGTCATTAGGAAAGGAGAAAAGAGACCTCGTAAAAGAGATGAGAGGGTCCGGACCCGGTACAAGGAGAGGCTCATTGTTTGTTCCTCCGAGTTTCCGCTTGTTGATGACCCGTACACACACACACACACACACACACACACACACGTCTAGCCAAAACCAACCCCCTCGGTCCAGCTCTGTCACACATTCCAGAGTTCGCTGTGCCCTTTCTGGCTTCATGACTCACTGGCCCACGCCTGTCTGACACATACACACCACCAAGCGCATGCCAAGGCAAATCGGCATGCAAATGGTCAATTAATCAGCCGCTGAGAGTGTCACATCAGACAGGAAAGTTTAGAGTGGCGGCCAGAGATTACTCGGCAGATTTCTTTTTTGGAACAACCGGTCGCAAAAGGAGGAAACTGGCGTGTTTGTGTTGGACCGCGCTAATGGTTTAGTCTATAAAATGTCAAATAGTGACAAATGCCCAGCGCATCAGTTATGCAGAACCCAAGATCACAGCTCAAGAAAGCTTGTTTTGTCCAACCAATCAGTCTGAAAATGGTGATGAGTCTCTCTGTCACTAATAGGAGACGGAGTTCCTTCTTTATCCTTTTTGTACGGACGTACAACTTGCAAGACCAAAAAAAGAAAGGTCTCATGGTGATAGTCTACATCCTCGACGTCCCACTTCAGGGATTGCTCCAGAAATTCCACCGGATGACATTCCTTTCGGCCGGATGTCCGTTACCTTCCGCTTTCTTTGTGTTGGAACTTTAAACTCTGGTTGATTTCTGAGGACTCTGGTTACCTGGTCCTCAGATCTCTGCAGGGTAAACCCAGACAGCTAGCTAGACTATCTGTCCAATCATATTTCCTGTTGCACGACTAAAACTACTTCTGAATGTGCACATGTTCCACCACAACAGGTTCCTTCCAGAGGCCATTTTGCAGCAGCTCCGGGGCTCCGTCTGGGTCTTAGCACCACCCAAGACAACTGTGATTGGTTTAAAGAAATGCCAATAAACCAGAACCTGTTTATCTCCCACAACAGAATCCTGTGTGACTAGCCAGAGTGCTGTGGAGGAAGGTCTGGCAATGCGATAGGGATGGTGAATCCGCTGGGCCTAAACACACATTTAGGCATCAATCAACACACTAACCTAAAACCTTAAGTTGGTTTAATGCAGTGATCCTCGTGCCCTAGATAGACTCACACAGAGACACACACACACACACCCCTCCGGCTGCAGGGCTCAGTCATTGCCGGTCGAGTCTGTGTGGGGGGGGGGAGGGATCACTGCTCCAGATCAGTGCAATCCCTTTAAAATGACTTTAATATCACAGCGACCCCTCCCCCTCTGCTGCTGCATGTGGAGCAGTCCAGGATGAGTAGACAGTGAATCAGTTACAGTCTGATCCTCTCAACCACTTTCTGTCCGCATGTCTTCAAACTATACAGTTAAAAACCCAGCTGCACCAACTATAGAAACTGTTTCTTTAACATTAAACATTAAGTCTGGCCTCTCTTTGTCGATTAGTTGACTGTTCGGTCGTTTTGGTCTTCTTCAACTAAGATTCCAGAAGTCATTTTTTATGTTTTTTTTTTTATACTAAGTGACTTATTTCTAAAAGAAACTTATGAGCATGTCTCTGGTAAGCACAAGATTTAATGTGGTGCTTTGCAGACGTCGTTCTTGCCGTTGTGTTTTTGTTGTGTCTCCCTGCTTCCGGTATTTCCTCTCATTGTTTTGGTGTGGAAACATTTGGTCGCCGGGAGGGATTGTGGGGGAGGTGCTCTGTGCCTTCTTCGGTATGTGTGGAGTACTTTTCTGTATATTGTCATCTGGTCCAATGTTTTGCACTTTTGTTTGACAAAATCACGAGTTAGTTGAGTAAAATTTCTTTAGTGGAGAACAGCCCTACATAATCTATAACCACAGGCAATAGGGAAACAATCTTTATTCACAGTATAGTTTAATTCAAATTATATAGTCATATATATAACAATGATACAGCATGTATTCTGTAAAATCAATTGGAAAACTGTTACATCTAACAGTTACATCTAACAGTAGGCAATGTACAAATATTGCGATATTTTAAAACAAATACTAGGAGGGAATCACCATGTCACAATGCAATATCATCACCATATTTATGTCACGATGCGATATTATTGCAATATTGCAAATTAGTTTTAAAATTCATTAAAACTGTCAACATCTGTTTTATCTAAAAGGACATTTTTGTTCATCTCACTTTAATTTTTAAAAAGAAAAAGCAATTGATTTTATTATTATTTTAGTACTAAAAAGTTGTCAATGTGCAATATATACTTAGCGTTTGTGTATCAATACGTCAAAAATATTGCAATATGCTGTATTGCCCCCCCCCCACTTCTAACAAATACCTTCAAATCCTAAAGGAGAAAAGCCAGAAATCTTATAGCAAAATATTGATTTGTTGCATTGCTTGCTCCAAATGAGAGCTTTGATGGCCATAAGTAAGAATGGTTATGAATGTAAGAGGTGTTTCAACACAGATACTGATTCGTGGAACTTCCTTTTGAACAGTCATACCTCGGTTTGTCTCAAAGCCCGAACAAACCCTCCACAACTGACATTTCTCTTCCAAGAACAGAAGACTTCTCTGGTAAAATCAACACATTTAGCTTTCTACAAGGTTCAGCTGAGTATGTCTCTATATATATATATATATATATATATATATATATATATATATATATATATATATATATATATATATATATGCAGACTTACATGCAGGATACCACAGCAGCCATATTAAGTCCACAACCCTGCTTCAGGGCTGTTGCTAAGCAACCTGAGACTACAGCATCTTATTTTTAGAAGGTTTAAAATGCTTCTCAGCACCTGATGTCCCGAGTATGAACCAGTCCAACTTTTGAGCCGTTTAATCTTCACACTTTTGCAAAATTATCTTTTATTGTCAAACCTTTCATCCATCAGAGTATTACTGCTTACCATTACCTCTCTCGTGTCTCTCTCTCTCTCTATCCATCCATCCTCCTCCTCCTCTAAAATAGATTTCACTCACTACTGCCTGGATATAATGTGTCAAGCTAAGAGACTCCTTTCAACTGAAGCAAAGACTTTTTAATCACAACAAAGCACAGCGGGAAACCAGGCAGCGCTGCCGTTGGTGTCAGTGTGTGCGTGAAGGCAAAAATAACCCATCCAGCCCAGGAAGGTGTTAAGAGCGCATAGCACAGAAACTATCTCGTACTGCGGCGACGAGCTCGGCAGGAAACACTGCAGCGCTATTCTCACGCTGCAGCGGCGAGCTGTCATGTCTCCACAGCAGTGGTGTCAAAACCAGAGCACTGTGCTCAAAACACAGATGCAAAAAACATCCAAAAAATGTCTATGTAGCTGTGGAGTGACTGCAGGGTACCAGGGTCTGTGTTAACTCCACACACACTCCCTACAGAGCTGGGAGTCAGAAGAGGGCCAACAGAGGAGTCTTTGTTAACCGGGAGAACGGTAGCTAAATAATCTCCTGCAGGTTAGCTTTGATTGGATGAGACAGGATAGTAGACTCGTGGCTGATGGCAGCGAGGGCTTCCCTGACCCACATTAAGACCAGCAGCAGAGCAGAGACCTGGAGGACTTCCTGCTACACAAATGTCAACTCAGACTTTTGAATATAAAGCCAGCTCAAAGACTTTAAGGGTACAAAAAAGACCGCCAAAAGATGGTTAAAGCACAAAACCGTGGGCGTAACGATACATCTATCTGGATCGATATATACAACATCATTGGTGCTAAGTGAAAAGAGTGATACATATCTTTAAGATGTGCCTTTATTTTAAAATCCCCACTTCGTATTGATTCTTTTTGTGTGTCTGGAAGAGGTAAAATGTCAAATCATACTTTAGTTGCTTTTTCTGAGTGGATATAAATGTAAGTGATTTGGTTTAAGGGGAATAGTATATTGTCTTTTATTGATCACAGGCCCTTGAACTAAATCAAAACTGCAGCGTGGCAGACTTGGTGAAAATAGTCACTATATCGATTGTATACCGATGTAATCTTCTGCAATTGATAAAAACTTGTAATTTACATCACTAGCGTTAATAAAGATTGTTGTGCAGCCTTTACCATATCCTCGTTTCCAGCACACAAAGTGCATTATTCATTCAACAGTTTTAATGTGACAGCTTAGACACATTATTCCTAGTTCTGTACGGTTATATTTAATATACAGTAGGGCTGATGTGCAGGCATTCCCTACTTTCTTGGCCAGCCATCTGGTCCATTAAGGCATGGGGGTGAATGACACACACAGACACAGCGATCTGTCTGTCTCTGTTTTTGTGTGGTGGCGACTTTATATTTGCAGGGTAGGGTAGGGGTAGAAAACCGCAGAAACCACGGAGCCTTCCTTCCTCTTTCTTCCACAACTACGACTCCCAGGGGGATGAACGCAGTCGCTTCTCAACACCATCTCCTGAGTCGCACTAATACTCCGTTCGTCTCCTCTGAGGTGAGTTTTATTCTTCACTGCTGAGCCCATTTATCAAAATTAACAGATTAGTTCTCCATTGTGGGTGCTGAATGTCTGAAGAAATGACACATTTGTCCATGGTACAGATTCTTCTATCAATACCATCTCCATACATAAAAAAAAACTAAATTCCCTAAGCGGTCACCAGGAAAGACTGAAGTCACAACAACAGAAAAAACGAGGACAGAGGAAAAGAATCCTGCTTTCCATTTTCATTTCAGACCCTGAGGCCGACGGCAGCAGTGGGATCTGATCGTCTGTCTTGTCAGCTGCATAAACTGGCAGTGAACCTGCAGTAAGTGCTTATCATCCATCTGTCTCAAGCTCTCTGCTTGCATGGGAGTCTAATGTATTCTTACACTTGCAGGCAACATAATTGCCCCACCCAGAAAGATAACATGTTTGTCTGCCTGAGTCTTGATTTCTTTGAGCAATAATCAAGCATCACCCGACAAAGAGAGACATTCACACTTGCTAATACACCATTTAAAAGTTCCGTATTATGCTTTTAGGCATCAACTAGAACATGTTCACATGCTTTAATGTTAAAAACATTATCTTTGAACGTGCTTTCACCCCGTTTGAAACAATCCCATTTGGTTTGCGTTTTCTGGTCTTCCGCATGTGCACTCTGGGCGTCTGTGAGCCATCGTTGCAGCCGGGGGAATGCCTGTAACGGCACCGTCCACCGCTACATAGTATAGTTGGGACATCACAACTGTAGAGAAGTTCTGAAGGCCCGTTTGAAGGCGCAGTTTCTGAATATGTGTGCATTTCTCTTTGGATTGAGCATTTTGAAGCTGCCACAGTATTTATATAGCACCTTAATCTGCTTCATAATGAAGAAAGGGTTCCTCTTTGTGTTGTAAAACTAAGAACTAGACCCTATCATCCATCCAATGTGTCTCTCTGTAAAAGCTCCAGGCTTGTAGTCTCTGAGGGACCTCCTCTGAACTATAAAAGACAACCAAAACAGATTGAAGTTATGAACAGACCCGAGGCTGGTCCTGGAGATGCCTGACCTTAGACATATCCCACATTACAGAGAGAGAGCCCAGAGCTGAACTGCTAAATCACACACAAACACAAACTAAACAAAGTCCTACAAATAGCAACGTACACTCCAATTATCCCCTTTTGTCTGAACCTGTTGCCTTAACAACTCTGACAAAGAGAGAGAAGCTGAAGGAATAAATGTGGAGAGTTGGAGAGGGAGAGGGTTGCGTGGGATTATCTGGCGAGTAGCGCGTCCTCGCTATAAATGAGAGCAGAGGAACCTGAAGGCCAAGCACAATCAGTAAATATTTAATGCTGCTCTGAAAGCAGCTCAGCCTCCACTGATACCCCGCCGAAACGTTGCTGCTTCACAGAGAGAACGCTCACATTTAAACAACTTGATTGTAGAGCCAATCATCCGGCTCACTTACAAATGAATATGTTGAAGATCAACAAATGTTCATCACGCTTTTGAATGGGTCGGTTCCAACACCAGATGTTACTTACATCCTGTAGCATTCAGGAAGTGAAGCATTTTATGTTTCATGTTAGCATTAGCAGTGATAATTTATCATTATGAAACTGAGTGTAGTATGTGTAGATTTGTGTTGTCTGTATATTCACAGAAAACTGTTCTAGTGTGTGCGTGGGTTTAAATAACTGTATGCACACACATTCATTGTGTCTACTGCTTTATGCATGTATGGGTGTCCCGTGGGTGTAGGCCTCTCCTCTTCGCCCAGTGGCCCAGTTTGAAAGCTGTTAAATAATACAACAGGAGCTAGCTTGCTGAGGAAATCAGAGAACACACACACACACACACACACACACACACTTTTAAAAAAACACTGTGATAGATGGGGGCATGTGTCTCAACATAACAACAAACACTAACCGATGCCTACAGCTCCCAGAAGCCTCCTCAGGTGATCAGATTCCCCAGAGTTCAGTTCACTTCCAACGTTGCGAGGCTGTTATTGTGAAGCAGCTGCAGCAGCTTTCTGAACATCCTGTACGATACACACTCTGCTAATATACGGACACCTCTCAATACCAGCGTTGGTACAATAACCCAGTTTCGGTACAGATAACAAAATGATACCTTAGTTTTAATATAATATAGTAGAAAATCGGCAAAGTGTCTGAACCAAACCAAGATCTGATCAAAGGATAAATTAACAAAATCAATATGACGAGACGTTTGGTTCTAGGTAAAAATCAACGTCCAGAATTTACAAATGTTAGCCAATAGTGTCACAATAGCTGCTTGAAGAAATACTTCACCCCCAAAATGATCATTTGTATATCAATTACAATTTGTATATCAATTGACTCAAATGCACATGTTTGGGGAGTACTGAGCATGCGGCGGGATAAATGAGACTTTAGAGTTTGTACACTGATGCTTTAAAATAGATCTGCTGTTAAATTCGGCCCCGTGTAACTTTAATTCATCAAGACTTTACGTTAAGTTCTGGGATACTTCATTCACTGCGGAGGCATGCGACAAAAACAAGGCAACATGGGGAGAGTTATTGATAAACAAATGACCATTTTGGCCGTGAAGTATCACTTTTGGACAGACAGTCGAGATCATGTAGTTGCAATAAGGAACAGGACAAACACAGACAAGAAGGAAGAAGTATTTTTAGTATAGTATTTGAAGAAGTATTGGTTTAATGCTGGTCTAGCGGTTTCAGAGCACAGAGGTCCGCTGTACGACTATCAGGTAGATGCATGCGGCAGCTACGCTGCTGAACCTCTGGTCCAGATGTCTGCTCTGTGTAGAAGCATATCCAGATGTAGCATGAGGCCTCATGGTCACAGCTCACTCTTTATTACCAGACTAGCACGGCCCGTTTGTTGTGCTCGCTTTCTCCTTTGCTTTTTATCTCCCTCTGTCACACACACACACACACACACCCGCCCCAGAGGGAGTATAACCTGTCTAGGTGTGGCCATGTATGCAGGTATATATCGTACACAACAATATTATTTGAACATTGTCTGCTTCATGGGTCCTGGCCTGTACTGGAGA
Source organism: Percina caprodes (assembly GCA_013375575.1). Lineage (NCBI taxonomy): Eukaryota > Metazoa > Chordata > Actinopteri > Perciformes > Percidae > Percina > Percina caprodes. The sequence continues at coordinate 2,449,841 of JABXJD010000077.1, read as the reverse complement.
AACAGCCACATAAATAAATCTGCTCTGCATAATTTGGATCTCTGCTAATCAACTCTTTCCTGGTTAGATCATCTTTTAAAATCAGACTGAAACTAGTTTGAGCCTGTGTGAAGGGTTACTTCCTTTTCTGTTCGTGAGCACATTGCATGCATTTGCTGTGATTCGACCGGTCATAAAACTAAAACAAGATGTGTTAACTGATCCTTCTAATAGCATATTAAAGCCTCTACTGGTGTTTTACATGATACTTATGGTGAAAGGAAAATGGTGTCTCAGATCATAGTCTGAGTTTAATAACTCAGATCCCAGTTGTTCACCGTGTGCTGCAGAATGAAGCAGCAGCCACATCCATTCATCTCAGATGTGTGTCAAATCAGGACATAATCTGGTCATCTGAGCTGGGATGTAATCTCTGGGTGAGTGGCAGCGGGGTGGTCTGCCCCCACTCTGACAGAGGAGGACCAGATTGAGGACAACGTCAGACAGTGTGAACACACACACACACACACACACATTTAAAACATTAACTAAGGAACGGTCAAAGCAGCAGAGGCCGTGTACGTATTACGCGTCCCGCATTTCCCATAATGCAACTAAGATGATCTTTTTGTTATACTTGACAAATCTCTGACACACGGTTTTCAGACTAAGTAGGAGCTACTCCTTGCGACTGACCTCTGTGTGTAAAAATCAGTAAAGATCCCCTTTAAAGTTTGTTTTAAGATATTGAACCAGGAGCACAAAATTGATGCATGGATGTAATTTTTTTTTCCTCCATAGTTGTGATGACAAATGTGTCTTAAATGTTAGCTAAAGAGAAGTACATTGGGCTATGTAATTCCCTGCAATAACACCAACAACGTCAGACTGCATCTTTTCCCTTTGAGCGATGCCTAAACAGCACGCATTAATTCACACACCAACAACCGCACGCACTTTAAAAAAAGACAACGAAATCAACGCTGTTAAAGATGCAGGCAATGCACATCTATCTATATCATACCTAGCCTATCTACAGAAACTACACTGGCTACATTCGCCTCCTTTAAAAGGGTTTTTGCTTCTCGTTCTATTTTTTCTATCAGGTTTTTTTTTATTGAATTTGAACTCTCTCGCTCTCTCTCAGGTGCAGGATGATATCAGGGCTCTGAAGTGGTGTTTCCAAAAATACACAGCCCTGCAGAGCGCTGTGGTTCAGAATGGAGAGGCTGCAGCCTCACAGATCCATCTGTGCGTTATCTGCACCCTGCAGCCATGTAGACCGGGGGCAGAGATACTCAAACACAGGTAGCAGTGTCACCCAGCGAGGATGCACAGCACCAGCTGCATTCTGCCATGGCAACGGGTCATCTTTCCGTATCTTACAGCCCTTATTGTCACAGGTTAGTTTGACATTTTTTGCCGACACAATTAAATACAGTTGAGGTTCGAGCCGCAAAAGATTTGATTAAATGTCATCTATTTTGTCAATTAGTCGGTTTTTTTATGTCACAGAGGAATGGAGTCAAAATTCTGACTCCAGCTTGTTAAAATGTGAATATTTTCTTGTTTCTATACTCCTCTGTGACAGTAAACTGAACATCTTTGAGTTGTGGAAAAAACAAAGACATTTGAGGAAGTCACCTTGGGCTTTGGGAAACACGGATCAACATTTTTCAGTATTTTATAGACCAAACAACAAATCAATTATATCGATAAAATAATCGACAATGATAATAATGGTCGTCTGTGTTGGCGTTCTAACCGCCGGTGGATTTCTGAGGACTCTGGTTACCTGGTCCTCAGATCTCTGCAGGGTAAATCCAGACAGCTAGCTAGACTATCTGTCCAGTCGGAGTTTTCTGTTGCAGACCCTCCCCCTCAGTGCTGTGGAGGATGGTCTGGCAATACGAGACTGTACATACAGTAACTGCCTCGACCTGTCATCTTCTGATTTGGAAACAGCGGTGAATGCAGAATGAAGCTCTTTATTTTTGTAGCATTAGTCCAGCCCAATTACACAACTACAAACAGTGGGGGTGTGAGGCGACTTACTGTAATCCTTCCATTTTAACTCTGCTGGTGTTTATGAGGAAGCTGCCAAAAGCAGTTGAACTGCAACTTTTTCAGTATTCTATTACGGTCTAAATGATCCTTTATTTCCCTGTGTGCACACACACACACACACCTCCCCAAGACCCATAACATGACGGTGCCCGCCCACACCCTTCAACCACACCTAAACACACATCCTTTTTTCTTCTGCGGCTTTCCTACAAACAGCCGCTCTGACTCCTCCAAAAAACACACAGTCTGTATCACAACACACACACACACACACACACACACACACACACACACACACACACACACACACACACACACACACACACACACACACACACACACACACACACACACACACACACACACACACACACACACACACACACACACACACACACACAGTGATGATGCTGCATCACTGATCAGCTCCACCTAGTCTTTCACCCTGGGTGAACTGTCAGCCACCGAGAATATCCAAAAATAAAATGACACTTCTTCATGAAACCTAATATGTCCAGAATAATCATTTGTGCACTGAAAGCTGCAATTAAGGATTTCATTCTAGTCTATTTCACCCCCATAATCTGCTGCTTTTTTGAGCAAAAAAGTGAAAAAAAAACACCATTATATAAGTCCTGAGAGCACAAGGAGACGTCTTTAAATTGCTTCTTCTGTCCAACCAACAGTCAGGTAGCGTACAGTGACATAAACACAAACGCAGCAATGACTGAGGAGCCAAAGCCAACAAATGATTTGCATTTTGATATATTTTTTGACTAATCGTTTCAGCACAAGCAGCACCTCCGCGTCTTCAGTATTCAGTCTGACAAGTACTTCTGAAGTGATGCAAATGTAGCATGAAGTATTTTGGATTTAAAAATAAAATACTATACAGAAAAACTGCTACAACTTTTTTTTTTTTTTTTTTTTTTTAAACACATTGGCAAATGGCTCAAAGAGCACATAAAAAAAGTTAGTATATTCCTTGAAAACCCTGTAAAGGATACACTTTGAGGACATAAGAGGAGGTGGGGGGGGGGACGACTAAAGCTAAAACCATCAACATGCACACTGGCAGCCAACCAAAAGGAAATTCTTCGTCCCTATTGTTGCCAATGTTGATTCATCAGTGGGGAAATGCCATTTACTAATCCTCACAACTATGCACAATAGCCAAGACGTGAGCCCTGTGAACACACCGCCAAAATAAGTGACAGAGCACTAAAGTTTGTGTCGGCTGTAAACTCTAAAAATGGCTTCTATGACATTCAGATGCACCCGTGTCCTCCTGTCTGCCCGGCATACGCAACACCTTCCTCGCACGCGAAGAGTGGGAGAGAAACAGACCGTAAAGAAATCTCTTGGAAAGAGAAACCCAGCAGGCTAGGGTTAGGGGGTTAGGGTCAGGTGTTTTCGCTGTTGATTTGTTTGAACGCTTTCACATTTGTTTGTTTTTTTAATTCAATAACTGCAACATCTTTCCAAAAGCCAACGAGTGATTGTGTTTAATAAAACGTGATTTCAGTATTGATTAAAATAGTCGTGCTTATGAAGTCTTTCCAGCCCGATTGGACCGTCGGGTTCGCTGCAGCCCTCCGGTCTCCAAACTAAACAAATGGCTCCAAAGTGCCATCAATCACAGGGTGGCGGCGGTGTCTGACAACATTTCTGTAAACAAATATTTGGCGCCAGGACTTTCGCCACATCGTAACCGGCTCTAAGCTCTCAATCACGCCCCCTCCACCCCCACCCCCAGGAACCCACTACCCCTCGAGGATTCTCCATCTTGTCTCTACCACACAGGCCACATCTGCAATCCTGCAAAACCCAAACTTTGTTTTTTTTTTCTCCCTGTCGGGCAAAAAATAAAGCAGGACCCCCAGTAAAAGGCCCCCCCTCCCACTGGCCTAGCCTGCTATAATGGGCCACCAAAGGAATGTTTCCCTTTGCATGCTCTCTCACCACCGCCAATAGCAGAACAGAGAGAAAGACGAGGGGGGGGGGGCAGAGAGGGGTTACATTCCTCCCGGCTCTGTCCTCTCGCTGGCTGTCTGCTTGACTGACTGGTTCGTTGTTTAGGTCCACACGCTGATTCTGGATCGCGGTCAGCTGAGGCGGAGGGCTTTCCCACAGCTGACCTGGAATCAGCTGGCAGTGAGGGAATGACCAAACGCTGCACATCCATTATCTCACATCCCAAAATGCCTCCAGACCGCTGCAACTCAAAAGTGTACTTCTCCAGGTCCTATGCAGCGGTGTCTCCCCTCAAATCAAGCCTCTGAAAATGCAACTGAATCGTCCCGATTGGGCCGGTAACGATTATTTTCATTATCAGTTACTCGTTTGTCTATTGATCGATAAAACAAAATGTCAGAAAATAGTTCCCAGAGCAAACGTCTCATCTTCAGATTGATTGTTGTCACAGTGGGGACACACACACACACACACACACAAATATAAAACAGAAAAAAGCCGCAACGTCTCACATTTGAGGCACTGAAAACAGTTCGAGTTTAGTAAATGATTATTCGGTGAAATTGTCCCGTCCATCCTGACGGTGACGACCTGCTCAACCAACTTATCGTTTTAACAACACTACAATTCCAAATCGACGTTGCTTCGCTTCAGGGTTCAATTAAAACGTTCCACTTCTGTAAGCGATCATACGCACCAGATTTCCCCTTTCACTTCTATTCTCCTAATGCCTCGGACGCTAGCTTTTGGATAACCACAATCATCAAAAGGATCTAATAATCTTCATATAATCTAGTACATCGAGTGCCGGCCAAGCTGACGTATACTCAGAGGCTGAGACACAACGCATGCATATCAGTGTGTGAGCAGGCTCTACAGTTTACCTGAGGCAGGGAAGATATAATTAACTAGAGATAGCCATTTCCTGTTCAACAGCTGTTGTATCGGCCCCACCCGGTCGGGATGGACCTGCTTTGTTTTACCGCAATCAATCGCTTCCATTAGCTGAGGTCTTAACGCGTGTGACTGGTAATTGTAGATTTGGTTGACATTTGCCAAATTTTTATTACACAAGTGATTATTGCTCGGATCACATATTTTTATTATTATTATTTTCAATTGTTAGTTGTTGGCATTTGACCATTAACACGTTCATAGCAACCAAAACTTATTATAATAGGAGGTGTATTTCATTATCTGGGTCACATAACTGACATAAACTCAAGATGTAGCCTGGAATTCATTCAAAGCTTTAAAAAGTAATGAATAAAAAAATGTCTTAACATTTGGATTTGTTCCAGCTGCTAGCATTGTTTGTTGTTGTTTAGGGAGCGGGTTAGTCGACCATTTCTCTGAAATGTTTTGGAACAGGAAGGCAGACAGGGAGATAAAGTCGCCTGGCAGCTTATCATGCAGCCAGATCTTAGCCAGAGCGAAACCAAACGGCAGCTTGGTTTCGTTTGGTCCTGACAAAATGTCACAGCTCATGGTGAGCCAACGCGGGCCATCTGAACCGGCTCCGCCTGGCCGCCAGTCACACAGAAAGCATGTGAAAGTGGGCGGCAAAAGAACAGACCAACACTGTGTCCAGCTGCCCACCTCGGCAGATATGGAAAGAAATATCAGTGTGTTTGTTGTGTTGCAAGTCTGGGCACTGGTGGGATGTGGATGGATATGTGTGTGTGTGTGTGTGTGTGTGTGGATTCTCGATCAGCGTTTCCCAACGCCCAGGATGACGTCCTCAAGCCCTTTGCCCAGAACTCAAAGATATTCAGTCCGCTGTCACAGAGGAGTGAAGAAACCAGAAGAGATTTGTTCATTTTTTTTCTTAAGAAATGCTTATATTATGCTCATTTTCAGGTTCATAATTGCATTTAGAGGTTATATCAGAATATTATACATGGTTTCATTTTCCAAAAACACCATATTTTTGTTGCTGCAGCTCCTCGTTTCACCCTGTGTGTTGAGCGCTCTGAAAGCGACTTAATCTATCTATCTATCTATCTATCTATCTATCTATCTATCTATCTATCTATCTCTCAGAGGTCGCACGCCTCTGGAGTAACTAGGGGTTAAGTGTCTTGCTCAGGGACACATCGGTTGATGTATCCAATTGGGAATTGAACCCAGACCTCCCACATACAAAAAGGCATGTGTCATATCCACTGCCTCATCACCCCACACAGAGAGGTAAGCAATAAAAGGAAAGGGGGAAAAGCCCCAAAAAAAGCATAATATGAGCACTTAAAAAAAAGAAAAAGAAAAAAAAAAGATTCGAACCGTTATGACAATTTATCGACTAATTTTAAGCTGGAATAATAAAACATGAGGAAAAAGTGATTTCTTGTCTTGTGTCTCATTTAGAGAAAAAATAAGCCTTATTTTGCATAAGGACCCATTGCTCTACAGACCACCTGACAAGGACATGAAGTTATATCAAACAACCCGTCTACCTCCCCGTCTTTCCATCAGTTAACGCTGCTATTGGCCAAGCCTGTGCAGTGAGTCCATACTGCAGTCCGGCTCCAAATCTGCACACTCAGGCCGACAGGACAGGAATATGAAGTCAGATAAACAGAGCCATTGAGCACAACTGATTCTGCCACACAGCTGAATTAGGAGACGGAAATGTTCCACGATCAGCGCGACACACTCCTGACACGAGCTCCCGGGAGGTGGATTAAACACTGAGCTCTGGCGGTGAATTTCTCTTTCGTATTTGGCAGCACACACGTGTGTGTTTCTACCAAACTTTGTGTCATTCAACCAGTTTTTAACATCTAAAGTTTGATCTTTCTATGAAATAACCGAAACACATCAGAGGGTCGAGTGCTAATTAATCGGATTTCAGAAGAACATCACGCCGACAACCCAGAACAATCGATCACCGGAGAGCTTGACTGCTCCGGGCCTTTTGACTCGTCTGCTTTACTTGTTCGCTCCTCCGCCCACATCGCTGCCTCATGACATGACAAAGTATGCACAGCCTAACGGTCGCTGAGAAGCTGGATTTGCCTGCACCGCCTGCCACAGTGTCGAGAGTTACAATGAAACCTCTGGTGGCGTTACTACATACTTTGACATGTTTCAGCCTGTGGTGGAACCGAGAGCAGTGAGAACGACTTAATGGCATGTTTGTCAGATGATTGAGGAGCTTCGCCTGTAACAAACTGTACTTAACTGGACTCAGTTGGGCTCTGTCCAGGTACTCTGGGGGGTTGAGAAATCTTGCTCAATGTGCAAAATGGACCACTGGAAACAAGCTGCAAGAACAAACCTCACACTCTGAAATATCCACATCACGACTCCAAAGACACTCGCAAAGACCAAGTTGTTCTTTTGCAGAATGAATCTCTGGTCTCTAGGACCGAGAAAACTTTTTTTACTTCTTACTGTAGATAAAGAGAGATAAGGTGTGTGCATGTAGCATTTGCAATTGTGAACTGAAGCCTACTGTCACATGCCATTGAGTTCTCGCCTCACTCTGGCTTTCCTGTCTCTCTTTTCTAACGTGGACACCACACGAAGGCAAGAAATCCAAAATAATCTGAAGCATTTCTGTCTCCCCCATTACTCGACACGGTAAATGTGCAAGAGTCAGCATGACAGGAAACTCTGCATACAATAAACCTCTCTTGGTTTTGACCCTACAAACCCACCCCTCACACACACACACTCACAAACCCATTCCCACACTCATTATATCCACGTCTCTCTTGATAGTCCTGGGGGAGGCATGTGCTCACTTTTGCGAAATAACTGCCACAGTGAGCGTGAATACACCGCAGGAATTTGCCCTTGGTTCCCCCCTGCCTCACCAGGGCCAGCGCAACTCAAGCTTGGCAGGGGGACATGTCCCCAGCCTGGACTGGTCCCAACCAACCAAACACCCATCAGCCTCCACTGATGAGTGCAGATTCAGGAACGGACCTCAGCCCAGGACTTGCATAACAAGCCCTCACTCTGTTAATGATTGGTAGGTTAGATTTTCCTGTTGAAGAAACTTTGACCTGTGTGATCTCTAGACAAATATGCAGAGAGTCCCTCCTCAAAGTCGTCCAACCACAGTGGGTTAACAGTGAAGGACTGGCAGCGTCTTGTTTGATGCTAATCAACCGCAGGTCAGGAATGTCTAAAGTTGACGGCTAAAATGCTGAGTAGCCTAACAAAAATGCACCATTCAACGCTCGCCATGCTGACACACCATTAGAAAGTATGCCAGTCATCTGGCTCGTGAGTGACTACGATAGAGTGCGTAGCCTGGTTAGCACTAAGTACACACATAAAAAACACACCCACTCAACCATTCCACACCGTTTAACAATCGCTCCTCAAATCATCCTACATTATACCACCTCTCCACTCCCTTATGACAGAGCTTTAGTGTTGTATTATGAGTCCACGTAATCACGAGGGACATGAACTTCCTCATTATAGGGTCACGTCCTCCATTTCCATTTTGCAATATGTCTGGGCTTGAATGGGTCCATATTTTGAGAATCATGATCATTCAGCACAGCGGGGGCAGGGCAGGGGCAATGGGAATGGGGCAGGAAAACAAGGTCACCTTTGTCTGATGAATGTTAGTGGACGGCTTTCATTGCCATCCTCGGGGGGAAAGTTGCCATTAGCGTCGATACTAGCTCAGTGGCATCTATTTAAAACATGTCAGGGATGAGGAGAAGTTGCATGGAGAGTTGATGAAGATGGGGGAGGGAGAGGAGTGTAGGAGGTGAGGCTTGTTTTAGACAAATAAAAAGGTGCAACATTGTGTTATTGTTGATTGGTGGGTGGGCGTGAAGAGCAGTACGATGATTATCTTATAGGATAGGTGTAATGTTAGGCCGAGGAATAGGGGGATGCAACAGGGCCCAATTCACCAGACGGTTAGGGATGCAACCAACGACTGTTGTCACTAGTACCGAGTACTGTTGTTTGGCGAGTGTTTATGCAGAAACATACTGGAGCTCAAAATCTGCAGTACGCAAGTGGGCGTTTAGTTCTGTGCAGTAAAATGAGTGTGGCTACAGAAACCTGTGTCCCATGTCTGTGGGAAGAAGACTAGTAGGTGCGACTGGCCCACCAGATGTACCGGTAAAGTCTATAAAAGGGTGTGTTCAGGGTAGCATATCTCCCGACAGCGAGCTTGTTAACCTTCTCTTCACCTAACCAGTTAGACAAGCACCTCCTGATTTACAAATCAATGAGAAACATGATTTTATACATTTTACCTACGACTGCATATCGTGATTTTATTATCGTGATGTCAACAGCGCAATAAACACATTGCGAAAGTCCGCGGCATATCGCGAAAGACACTTTGTGTCGTTGAAGGAAAATATCAGGAGAAAACTACACTTTAACATGTAGGATAACACGTTTTTAGTGGTGCCTTTCAATGTGTAACATTAAAAAATATTGGAAATTATTTCCATTCATTCGTTTTCAATTCAACAAGCAATTTGTTGCATGCCGAATATTGACAGTAAGCTACACTTTAATATCCAACTGCCTGCTAAGTGCTCACACAGTTGACACAGTGAAGCACAGCAGCTTCGGGGTTAATTATCGGTGTCTAGGCCTTGAAGTGCATCGTATCGGTGAGCGGTCTTATCGGCCTCCGACCAGTGGGACAGCGCACTAACCTTCAAAGAACAGTTTCCGCTGCTATTTTAGGCCACAAGTCTCCACAAATCACAATTTGGATATTTTTTGTAACAATGTGGCGCCCTGTTACCGCTCAGAGAGGGGAAAAAGTGTCAGAGGAGGGAAAAAATATCACCTTTTGAAAAAGAGTGAACGCAGAAAGCTAGCTAATGTTTTAGAGACCCTGTGCACACACAGCCGCGAAGCCTACTTTTCATTCACGGGGGGTTAGAGAGGGAGAAAATCAGCATTTAACCCTTTAACCAGGGTGGAAATGAAGCAGCTTGACATTGAGGAGACGAGCTAAGAAGAAAGCCAGGCTGGGAGGGGAAAATGGTTGATACAAAGTAGGGCACTGGGAGCAGCTGCGGGGTTTGTAGAGCAAAACCGAGGCCCGTACTCGGTCTCTGACTTCCACTCCCCATCCCGTCCCTCCCCTGCCATTTTCTTTCTGCCCGCCGCCGCCGTCTCCTCCTCCTCTCAGCCTGGCTCGGCTCGACTCGACCCAGTAGGGCCCGACTTTGGTTCACTTACCTTCCTTTGCTGTCTCTCCCAGGCCGGGTCCAGCAGCAGGTCCCGGTCCCAGTCATTCTCTTGCTCCATGTAGGTCTGAACTCCTCCGGTCGAGGATTGATTATTAGCAGCGTGGTAATCTACCATGTCAGTACAAGAAACCTGAGTGCGCCACAGAGTGTGTCAGCAGGGAGAAAACGTTCAGATATGACAAAAATTAAAATGAAAATAATTAGCAACGACGGGCTAAATTAGAGAGGTGGGACGGGGAGGGATCCGGGACCAGGGACGTGTCCTTCTCTCGCCGCTTTCAGTCGGGAGTGTTTTTTTAATGTGATGAATATCCGGCGTGTGCAGTCAGAAAATCCCCGCTGCTGCTGTGAGAAGAAAAGCTTTCCCTCTGAACTAAGAGGCTGCTGGGAGGAACCGGCCGCTCCTACAGGCTGCAGCGGCACCGACAGGCTGCACGCACTCAGCCGCGCCGCTTCCGGTTGGTCCCTTTCAAAATAATACACGTCTGTTTTAGCTTCATTTCCCACCCCACCACTGATAAAAAAACTTTAGAGGTGTATGTTTCACCCTTAACCCTTGTGTTGTCTTTCCGTCAATCAAGAAAAAAAGTGAGTGCTTTTTCTGACATTTTGGTCACTTTTTCAATGTTATGGATGCTTTTTTTGATGTTTTTTTCCAAAATGATTTGATATTTCTAATGTTGATATTTTTAGCTTATTTCAAAGGCCCATTTTTTGTGATGGAAAAACTGAAAATGGGTCAAATTGGACCCGAGGACAACATGTATTTGTTCTTTCTGTCTTACACAAACTTATTATTTTTATTTTATATATTTTCTGGGGCTGCAAAAACCTTCAAATTTAAAATAAGAATCCTATTTAATTAATTATTTTAATGTCCCTAACTCCCATCCTTCATAATAATATATATTCAATCATTCAACTATTATTATCAATTTGCAAAAAAAAGTGCCAAAAGTCAATTTGGGTTTTTTTGTGCAATTTAGTTATTTTCCCAGAAGTTATGAGATTTTATTTTGAAGGGAACCTCGCCTATGTTGCGGTGTGAATCTGTGTATCTGTGCGCGAGCTGACACACCTGTCTCCAGTGTCTTCTATAGGCCCAACCCCAGACAGCTTATGAATATTCATAAAACATTTGAACATGAGCTTCTGAAACAATAAAAAATCATGTTGATTTGTTGTTTCTGTATTTATTGTTTATTTCATATTATTAAATAACAAGTGCTACTAACCTGGCAATAAATCTTATTTTTTTCTAATTCTGATATTAAAAACTTTCAATATTACAATCTTTTGGAATTTGACAGGATTTCAAGTTTTTAAATATTTAATAATTATTATATTATAATATAATATTTAATAATAATTATTTGTTATAATTATTTAAGCAGCACAGAAAGAATATTTGTTTGTGACTTAGGCTGCATACACACCAATTCAGGCGATTTTAGATCCTTTTTAGGGAGGCTCAAGCCCCCCAAATATCATCTCAGCCCACCTAAAAACGTAGTCCCTCGACTGGACGCTGACCTGACGCTGACCTGACGTAGGGGGTCCTCGGGCCTGCTCAGTGCCTATATGCACCCACGGAGAAGGCAGAGCACCCATGGAGAAGGCAGAGCACCCACGGAGAAGGCAGAGCACCCACGGAGAAGGCAGAGCACCCACGGAGAAGGCAGCGCACCCACGGAGAAGGCAGAGCACCCACGGAGAAGGCAGCGCACCCACGGAGAAGGCAGAGCACCCACGGAGAAGGCAGAGCACCCACGGAGAAGGCAGAGCACCCACGTGCGTCAGGTCACCGTGCAGTCGGGGCAACATTTACATTGATTTGACAGCAGTCTCGCTTTGCCAGACCTTCCTCCACAGCACTGTGGAGGATGGTAAACGATTTTAAGGCCGATATATTTAATTAAGGCCGAATATGTGGTTAATTAAAAATCAGATATTTCGATATATCGGCCGATATATTTCTTTAAAAAAAATTCAGAAATACGTAAAAACATAAACAGATTTCCCTAACATTAGTTATTTGTAGTTATTTATGAGTTCTCACTAAAATAATGATAATAATTTGCTTTGTCACAACAGAACATCAAAATATATTAAAGTTCTGATAAATAAAATGTATAAAAATACAAACTTAAGATATGAAACTTAAAGTCCTTTGAACAAAAACACATTAACAAAAAAAAACAGGGACGCTGTAGAGCGTCCTCTGGTGGACAGACTATACAACGCCATCACTAACAGGGACGTTGTAGAGCGTCCTCTGGTGGACAGACTATGCAACGCCATCACTAACAGGGACGCTGTAGAGCGTCCTCTGGTGGACAGACTATGCAACGCCATCACTAACAGGGACGTTGTAGAGCGTCCTCTGGTGGACAGACTATGCAACGCCATCACTAACAGGGACGTTGTAGAGCGTCCTCTGGTGGACAGACTATGCAACGCCATCACTAACAGGGACGTTGTAGAGCGTCCTCTGGTGGACAGACTATGCAACGCCATCACTAACAGGGACGTTGTAGAGCGTCCTCTGGTGGACAGACTATGATTTATTTATCATTATAAATGCTTCTGATGAATGAATTTTATCGGCCGTTATAAATGCCGATACCGATAAATTGGGAAATGCCCAATATCGGCCGATAATGTCGTCTCGCCGATATATCGGTCGGGCTCTACTAGCGAGTCCACACAGCGTTCTGGGATGGGTAAAAAACGTGCTCTGGTTTATTGGCATTTCTTTTAACCAATCACAATCGTCCTGGGCGGAGCTAAGCGCCAGACAGCGCCATGGTGACGCTGCAAAATAACCTTGGGAAGGAACTTGTACAAAAGTAACGTTAGTGGCTCTGAGGGTCGCGGCTTCTCTGAGCATTTCCAGATGATGATGATGATGATGATGATGATGATGATGTGGGGCCAGGAGTTGCTTACTGTCCTTGATTATTCTTACTTTCATTCTTACTTTTCCTGTAAAATATGAAATAGTACTCAGGTTCTCGGCCTCCTCTGATAGTAAAAACAAAATGAAATAAGCCGAAAAGGGAAAATGAATCTTCAGCAGTTGAGTCTAGTCCAGCTGGTGAACCGTCCCGGGGTCGTGATCCAAACCGTTAGAGCGCCGCTGACCCAGAGGAAAACAGATTTCACCCATCACGTGGAGGCTCGGGCGGCTTTGGAGGGTGACGGTCCAGGAGCCACCTACAGAAGTAGGTCATCCTCAGGCTGTCCTGGTCGATTAGTGTCACTGAGGCCCCCGGAGCAGCATATAGACCGGAGCAGGGCCATTCTCAGCTCTGATGTAGCACCGCTACCGAGCTCTGTGATTGGTCAGTGTGAGTCCGGGCTCACTGATAGGAAGGAGACACTTATTGATCCTAAAGAGGGGCTCAACAAAGAGAAGTTGAGTCCCAAATGTAGCGGGTGATGTTTACCCAGGAGGCACAAAAACTCAATCACTGTTATGTGGTCTGTGTGTGTGTGAGTGTGTGAGTGTGTGTGTGTGTGTGTGTGTATTCTACCAGTCCTTAAATCTAGTTTGTACATATCCAACAAACAACCCATTTCTATGTTATCTTACATAAAGTGACAGCAATATTTCCCATTAAAATACAAATGGAAATGTCCTGTATGACTTAAAGTGTTCATTATATCTGATGTTTCTGGATTAATATTCTTGCTGTATGTGTATTTTCATTTTCATACATTAAATCATTGAGGGGACCACCAACACAGTGAATCATTAACTTCTTCTCTTCCTCATTGCTCCCCCATCTTGCTTTGACCTTTGACCCCGGATGTTTTCATGACTGAAGAGACTTTCTTTTTTGTGATCCCATTTTTTTATTATCTGAATGCATACATATCATTGCTGCAGTAAAGAACATGAAATGATACCTACTAATGTAAATGGTATGGACTTAAGCAGCACTGCTTCCAGCCTTGTACATTACGCCAGTACGGTGAACCGTCGCTATATCACGGTTCACCTTTCACGGTCTCGCTGCTTCACGGATTTGCATCGTGCGTTGTGTTCTGCATTCTGCAACATAATCAATGGTGGCATGTCGGTTTATAACAATCTTTTTGCCCAGAAGAAAAAAGAGCGACAACAACTACCGATAACTATGTTCTTCTCTCGAAAAAACACACCTGCACCGCGGGCTTTAGGAGAAAAACACACCTGCACCGCGACTTTAGAAGAAAAAAACGCTACAGAGCGGAGTCGGGATGCAGCGGCTCCGTCAGAAGAGCAGGGAAATACACCTGAGTCACTATTTTTCCTGCTGTACTTTACTTTGTATTTGTTTTCATAATCTTTTTTCATTTTCTCCCGTTCCAATGACTCTGGTCGCGGTGGGGCGGGGGTCTGACTATATGACGTAAGAGGAAATATAAATGGCATCTATAACATCTTCATCTGCTACATGTTCCTATCATTAAACACATCTGTGCATCTACTGTCCTACATACTGTATGAAAAATGAAATGATGAATGGAAATCAGAACAACGCAAATCCTGAAGAATCCGTCCGAGTGGTCAGTTGTACATGGTCATGTGGAGCCACTGGAACCAATCAGAGAACAGAAAACATTTAGTTAAAAACTCAGCTGCTCGGGGTGAGATGGGGTGGGCGGGGAAGGGGAAGGGGAAGGGGAAGGGGAAGGGGAAGGGGAGGGAGAAGAGGAAGGGGAAGGAAGGGAAGGGGAAGGGGAGGGGGAAGAGGAAGGGGAAGGGGAAGGGGAAGGGGAAGGGGAGGGGGAAGGGGAAGAGGAAGGAAGGGGAAGGGGAAGGGGAAGGGGAAGGGAAGGAAGGGGAAGGGGAAGGGGAAGGGAAGGGGAAGGGGAAGGGAAGGGGAAGGGGAAGGGAAGGGGAAGGGAGGGGGGAGGGAAGGGGAAGGGGAAGGGGAGGGGGAAGAGGAAGGGGAAGGGGAAGGGGAGGAAGGGGAAAGGGAAGGGGATGTTTTGTGTGTAATATTGTGTCATATTTCTCAATAAGAAAAGGTTTTAAAAAAAAGAAAAAGAAAACTCACATACTTTCAAAGGTATAATTTACAAGGGGGTTACCCCCACCCCCACCCCCTCCTCCCAATAATCAAAACAGGCCAGTGCAACTCACCCCAAAAACCTTTTATAATTACTTTATACAAATACAGAGATTCGCACCATAAATTAATGCAGAAATTTTCACCAGAATGCAGAAAATGAAGTTTGACGCTCAAAATATTTTAACGGTAAGTGCATTTAGTAAATGGTAAGTGCTACCATGGCAACCACATATATAAATAGACTGTACATAAAAGGTTATTTTTTAACTGCCGCCTAAATTTAGCCTTTGGCATTGGTAGTTTTGTGTCTTTTTTTGCTGTTGAAGTCTTTCTTCACACTTCATTACTACGACCGTGATTAGGGGATCTTTAGTGGACGGATGAAATAAGCAAAGGCACTATTTTCCTCCATTTCTTTTTTCCAGTTGGCAAAATTAAGATTATTGTTATCCATTTTCACCAATCAAATAAAGAAAAATGTGTAGCACCTTGTCACAATCTAGCATGATATATAATTACTAATCACACAGATTTCCCGGACAAGCCTTCTCACTGCATAGCATTGAGGCGTAGGAATGTTGAATTAGCTTCCATCTCTAATAAGGTGATGTTCAGGGCTCGCTGTGGAGCTTCACCCTCAACCACTACGCACTATAGCGTTAAATACATTCACATTATAACAGTAAAATAGCACACCTGCTACGTCTACTGCTGTATTTCTTCAAATTCTCTTTTTAAAGTATCTGAAGCACATTAGGAAGAAGGAGTCAGTGTCGTTGTTCAGATATAAATCCATGCTCGTACCTGTGTGTAGTTCACAGTCACGCTTCCCGTTCCCACCATGTCGTACGCTTGAAATTTGTCTGCAAGAGGACAAAAACAATGAACAATAAAGTTGACTTTGAATTATCTACATCTACATGGACAGGTATTTCTGTATTTCTGCATTTCTTCCTGCTTTTTCCTAATTAAACATAATCGCTCTCTCTGTTTTCTGCCTGAAAATCTCTCTCTCATCTCAGCCGCCTCTCTTCTTGTTCTTCCCTTTATCTTTCCTCCCATCTTTTCCCCACATCTCCTCACTCATCCATTGTTTCTCCTCCTCCGTCCCTCTTCCCGTGCAACTGTCCATCTCAGCCTTGCCGTAGTAATTACCCGGGACGATATGTTGGATTCAATTATTTTGGATAGCAAACTTGTAAGTGCTTTATCATCCAGCTGCTTTGCATTTCCTGAACACTGTAACCAGCTGCTTTGCATTAGTAAAAGTACTAATACCCCACTGTAAAAAATACTCTGTTACAAGTAAAAGTCGTATCGTCAAGTATCATCAGGAAAATGTCCTTAAAGTATTAAAAGTAAAAGTGTATTTTAGATACCTGGAAGCAAACTGGTGCCAAAAAAAATGTGACAAGTCGTAAGTTCTCCCATTTCAGAAAAGGAGCCAAACTGTTGTGTTTAATGGTCGAATCATTTCAGCTGGACTTGTAGGCCGTTGTATCGTTGGCTAGTTTCATTTAGAATAAAACACCAAATTTTACAAAGTTCATGTGTTTTGCGTGCACAACTCTTAATTTGAAAAGTAACTTGTAACTAAAGCTGTCAGATGAATGTAATGCAGTAAAAAGTACAATATTTCTCTCTGAGATGTAGCGGAGTAGAAGTAGAAAGTGGCATGAGAAGAAATCAAGTACAAGTATCTGAAATTTGTACTTGAGTACAGTACAGAGTAAATGTACTTTACAGTTACAACTTTATTTACATTCCACCACTGACCCCCCTATTCCACCACTATTTACTGACCCCCCGGTTCCCCGTGTCCCTCCCTTACGGATCATGCTCTCCAGTTTCATCAGCATGTACAGGAAGCCGGGGTAACTGATGGTCAAGTCGGGCTCCGTGTATCTCAGTCCAACCAGCTGCATTATCAACTCATCCACCATGATGCCTGGAGCAGAGAGACACAATAAATCACTTTATTCAACAGGTTCAACCCTCGTCAGCGTGTCTCACGTATTATCAAAACCCAGACGTATTCAGATCTTTTATTTACAGCAGGGATGCACAGAATCCAGGATTCAGATTTGTCAGAATATTGGGATTCTTGTTTGGTTCGGTTTCTGGCGACCTTAGAATGTTTTCCTCCACTTGGCACACTACGTTGGGCAACGTAATGGCGCCGCCGTTAGTTACGGGGCGGTGTTTACGTAGGTGGACCCTTCAATGCAGTAAGCTGTGAGAAAGTTAAAAAATGGAACTCGTGAGCAGAAAAAGTGATGTTTGGCAGTACTTTCAGTCAAAAGAAGGCGATTCAAGTCGAGCTACATGTTCAATTTGCTACGTAGCCGATTTGTCTCGTGGTGGCGAAGACCCTAAACAATACACAGCATCGCCACGGTTACAAACTTTGCGTATAAAACATCCTAGAATACGAAGTTGTGCGTGAAGGAATCTACAGACAGCAGCCAACATGCAGCAACTGCAGGTACGGCAAAGGAAGGACAGTCACAGCGCAGGACGTTGTCTACTTCATTAATGTCTTTACTGCGGTAATGGACTGAGGGTGGGAGTAGGATTCGGTATTCAGTTTTGGCAAAATCTTATCCAGTGGATTCGGTATACAGCCGAACCCAAAAATCTGGATTTGGTGCATTTATAATTGCATTCATAAAAAGTGTAAGTCAAGTGAGTAAATGTACTTAGTTACATTCCACCAGATGTGGATGTATGGTGTT
This sequence comes from Percina caprodes, assembly GCA_013375575.1. Classification (NCBI taxonomy): domain Eukaryota; kingdom Metazoa; phylum Chordata; class Actinopteri; order Perciformes; family Percidae; genus Percina; species Percina caprodes. Next base: position 2,431,832 of record JABXJD010000077.1, on the reverse strand, counting down.
TTTCCACATGGTACCTCCTCAACTCGACTCACCGTTTTTGGTTTTCCATTATCAAAAAAAAGTCCCTGGTACCTGCCAACAGGTACTTTTTTTTGTAGTACCTCCGTCGAGGTTCCAAGTGAGCTGAGGCGATACCATACGGTGAGAGGAAAAACCTGCAGACTGCTGATTGGTCGGAGAAAATCGTCGCTAATCGCTGCGTCATCTGTGTCTTGAACAAACCCGCCGTGTTTAAGTCGTTTAGCCAGCTGTTGTTTTTTTTCTGCTGCCTCCAGCTTCTTTAGAAATTAAATTTGTCTTTTCACCGTGGCAACAACCCCACGCCGCGAATCAAAAGCAACACACCTTCGACGTTCTGTGTGTCGCGTTAGCTCACGGCAGTTTCCTGCTATGACGACCAGCCACGCTCGCCTCACGCGGGGCGGTACTAATCTGTAATGGAAAAAGGAGGAAGGGGCACCGCGGCCGAACCGAGTCGAGCAGGGACCATTAACGGATGATGAACATCAGAGGAACATGCCAATTTAGGGGTTTAGCCACAAACCAATTAATGAAAGGATCTGTTGATACGGAAGCAACAACTCAATCTGAGTTATTCATGTTCTTAATAACACTTGACTTGAACAATGATTCATGATCTAATCATTTAATTATATAGTATTTCTATGATTCTACAACTGAATGTACTCAGAGTAAATATAGGCCTGTAACAATTATTAGACTTGTTTTATTACAAAGTTGTTTACATAATCACAGTTTCTTTTTTTAACTACAATTAAATTCAAGCGTTAACATTAGCTAAGGTCTGAAGGCGTGTGGCTGGTAATTGTTGATTTTGTTTAGATGTGCCAAATTGTAATTATAGAAATGATTATTAGTGGGACGACATATTTTTCATACATTACATAATTTCTGTAATAATTAATGGCACAGTGACATTTGGACTTGTTACAGCTCTATATATAACAAGTTACTTCCTCAAATGGGAGTGAGCTGCAGAGAAGAGGTGTTGTGGTTCCCCCTGCTGGTCACATGAGCTTTCCTGACAGATGACTGAACAACACACAGATGCAGCGCATGGTTTAACCCTTGTGCTGTCCTTGGGTCAATTTGACCTGTTTTAACAGTTTTTCATGACAGAAATATGGGTTTTTTTCAACCAAACTGCCCAAAAATAAACCTGGATGCATTACATTACATGTCATTTAGCTGACGCTTTTGTCCAAATTGCTATCTATGTCAGAAGCCGCACGCCTCTGGGGGAACTATGGGTTGAGCGTCTCGCTAAGGGACACATTGGTTGATGTAACGCTGACATGTCATAGTAGGAAAAGCACAAGTGTATTCAAAACCATTAACGATGGCTGCGTTCCACTTAGGAGTAGAGCTGGGCAATATGGAGAAAATCAAATATCACGATATTTTTGGCCAAATACCTCGATATCGATACCGCAACGATATTGTAATGTTGACTATTGGTGCTTTCACAAAATATTTACACAATGAGATTTTTGATACAGAAAAATCAGTAATGTGGATATAATGACTAAGTGGGTTAAAAGCAAATAATAGAGAGGTTAACAGTCTGGTAAGTGGAAAATGACAACTTTACTGTAATTTTGCCATATTACAATATTACTACATCCAAAATCTAAGACGATATCTAGTATAGATATCTTATCACAATATTGATATAATATCGATATATTGCCCAGCTCTACTTAGGAGAGGCCCTGGTATTGTGCATGCTGACTCACTGAAATAGCTTACTGGAACACTTGATGGAAATGAGAAATCGTTAAGGTTATCAATTTCAGCTGTGCTTTTCCTACTATGACAAGTCAAAATGTCTGCCGTGAAAGAGGTCTATGGAACCCAGGTCTCCCGCACCAAAGGCGTGTGTCACATCCACTACGCCATCACCACCCATGATGCATGGATGGATGTTGTACGGAACCAATACAATGTTCTTTGCAGGTACAAATAATGATTTCTTTGCATTTTGGGTGTTTCATTCAATTTCATAAGATTTAAAAAAATGTTTTTTAAATGGCTTTCAATACAGTATCAAGACTAAACTTTGACAGGTACCCGTCTGTGATCCACTCAACATCCTCTAATCTTAACTGTTAGTCAAAATAATTTATAATCTCTGACATGTTTTAACTTTAAAAAAATAATAGGTAGAATGTCATATACATGAAGTTTATTTAATATGAAATGAATGACAAAAACATTGTAAAATAAGCGTCAAAGGTATCAGAAAAAGTGACAAAAATGTCGAAAAAAAGCACCAAAAATAAAACTTTTGAGACGGAAGGACAACGAGTTCATGGTCGATGGGGAGACAATACATGGGTTAAGTGGGAATGAATGATCTATTACTTCACGTGGCTGTGTGTGCGGAGTCCTACCTGCTGCCTTCAGAGCGGGGCCCACCTCTTGATACTCCAGGCGCTTTGATTTGTTCCTGTCAAACACCAGGAAGATATCCTGAGGAGAGACATTTATTTACTGAATGCATGAAAAAGTGCATACACACTAACACGTGCTTATTTTCTGACCCTCTGATGAACACATGGAGTATGTCCTATGATGAAACAAAAGTGTATTCTACATATTTTCTGAATCATTTATGTAATACAAGCATTGCCCAATTATTTTCAGCTTCACTTAAGGGATTTGTGACAATCTTCTGAGCAACATGAGAGTGAAACCTGGATGGTTTTTATCCAGTATGTTGACTTTAAAATTGAAATGGCAGTGCGGTTGTTCAGTGCAGTACTCAGTAAGCAATACACAGCATCCCAGAGGACTCCATGTTAAAGGTGCCCTGCCACACGTATTTCAGTACTTCGTGGTAATGTCTGAAGTTCTACCATGGACTCTGTAAAAAAAAATGTTGTGGAAAAAATGCCTTGGTTACCTTGTTTCAAGCCATTCTAGTGTGGTATAGAAAGCCTGCAGGAAGACTCAGCTCGATTTGTGCCAGTTTTCATTAATATTCATTGAGAAAAGCTGCTTGACTCTGATTGGCTAACAGCAAGCCAATGACACCCTGGCTATCAGTCTCCTTTACCCAGCGCAACTGGGCGAGCTCATGAATAATAATGAGCTCAGGCAACATGGCATCAGACTGACCAGCTTTTGTAATTGGCCTGATTTCGCCACTCATTTCCTTTTTTTTCACATTCATTACATACACAAACACATATGGACCTAACATATTTCAAAAAATGCAAGTAAAAACAGGTTTTGTGTTGCAGGGCACCTTTTTAAAAGAGAAAAAATGTTTTTCTATACAAATCTGAACATCTGTTTAATTTTTTATGTCATGATCTTAGTCGTGTTGACATTTATTTTGGTCTCTCTTTAACATGGCTGATCATTTTGCAAAGACAGAGACAGCCAGAGTATTTAGGGAGTAAAAGCTTGAGCAGGAACATATATACACAGACAGCTTCCATGTTGGGCTGCATGGTGTGTTAAGAACCTCACCGTCCACCTCGTGATCTTGTCCCACAGACTCTGAAACTCCTGCCAGGTCAGCTGAGCGCTGCCTTGGCTCTGAAATCCACAGTCAAGGAAAGGAACCGCACAAACACAGACAATCCTCAACAGTGACAGCTCTGGAAGGCCGAGCCAATGACACGCAGAGTATAAGAACCCCCCAAATAAAACAAACATAGTCTCATAAGTAGGGCTGTGTTTTGTTCAAATCTTTTTTTATATTATTTTTATACTTTGATACCGGTTTCTGAACAATATGTTCTTTGATACCAATTTTATAAAATCCATTTAAAAAAAGAAATAAATTACAACATTAAAATTATTCAAATCTTTGTATTTATTTGTCAGCTCCAGAGTATTTCCTGAGTGTCTCTACAAACATTATTAGATCTTGGTAGAAGCTTACTGGCTCCATGACGCTGATGAGATGTGCTCCTTAGGTATTGAATGACGAGGCCTTTTTCGATAGTTTTAGAGGCAATTTGGTTGGTGCCTAAAAAGTATTGAATTCGGTACCCAGACCTATCAATAATAAATACATCCTCCATGTTCAGTTGTGTTTTAAGAATGGGGTTGATCCTTTGAGATGCTGTTGAATTACATTGCACTAAACGTGTTATCCATGTTATTTAGCCTACCCTCGTTGATATAAAAGAGCTGGACAAAATAACAGAAAGACTTTTTTTACCATAGAGTCACAGTGGTGGGAAGTAACTAAGTCCATTTACTGATATACTCTACTTTATGTGTTTTACAAAATAAAGTGGCTGACTGTGGTAGCGTAATAATACTGTGTGGTTCATTGTTCTCACAGTTGATGACTCCTAAAGGAGCCTGGATAGCTCAGCCGGTAGAGCATCAGACTTTTAATCTGAGGGTCCAGGGTTCAAGTCCCTGTTCAGGCAAACCTCTATTTAACTTTCATTGGAGCTGAAAAAACCCCCTCATAAGATCTTTCTCAACTGCTACAGAAGTTGTGACTATTCTGGACTGTGTACTGCAGCTACAAAGTAAACAACATCACAAATCCAGTAGATCAGGGGTGTCTAACTCATATTCAATGAGGGCCACACTTGAAAAAGAGAATCACATCAAGGGCCCAACATGTCAAGGTTTAGTGAAAAAGTAAATATCTTTGACTTTATTACGGCATGTTGCTTTTTTCTGCATTTTTTTGTCATTTTACAGATTTTTTTGTGGCTTTCTCAGACATTTTTGTCACTTAAAAAAAATAAAACTCTTTTCCGACATTTTTGACGCATTTTTGTCGACATAAAACCCTTCAAAAGTCAGCTAAAAAGCTCCTCAGCCACCCTAGTATTATTAGTATACATATGAAATTTACAACCTATTGTTATTACACACACCTGAATTACCTACACATGCACTAATGGAGAGATGCCTGAAGGGGTTGAGGTTTGGTGCCTTTGAGCACCTTGGCAGTGCCCAGGAGGCAAACTGGCATCTCTCCAGCTACTGGCCCATGCAGGGACTGATCCTGCAACCCTCCAGCTCCCAACCCATCTCCCTAATGACTGAGCCACTGCCACCCCCGCTGTGCTCTCATGATACTGTATAAGTAAACTTGCTGCAAAAAAATAGGAAATAAAACAGATGGAGAGGATGATCCTGGAAAACCAAAAATGTATTTAATATTAAAGGATTTAAAAGTTTTCTTGTTACTAAAGAATTTTTTTTTTTTTTTTTGTGGGCATTTTAGACCTTTATCAATATAGGAAAGCTGAAGATGTGAAAAAAAGGGGCTGCAGGTCAGAGTCAAACCTGCGGCTGCTGTGTCAGGTAGTACAGCACTATACACGGGGGTGTAGTAAACAGTAAACCTAATCCAACCATTGAATTTCCTGTTTCTTGCATTTAAAATCAGTCACGCCTGAACAGGGACTTGAACCCTGGACCCTCAGATTAAAAGTCTGATGCTCTACCGACTGAGCTATCCAGGCTCTGATATCAGTCATCAACAGTGAGAACAAAGAATCATAGAGTATGATTTCGCTCCACCATTCAACAAACCTCTACCTCTGTGAAAACTCTACCATAGTCTCAATACTCCTAAATCATATTGATCTGCACAACATCTCCTGTGGTCAGGTCATCTGTCTGCTAACACTGAAATGTGCAGGCACTGAGTGTTCTTGTTCAGATATTATAGGCAGATAATGACAGACAGATATAATATACAGATATGTACATGATATATGTATATAATTGTACTTTTCAAGGATACGTCCATGAGGATCACCAGGCTCTTGCAGTGCTCCAGAGCCAAGTACTTCTCACTGCCAGCCAACACTGAGAACCACAAGTCAGATCATCAGAGGACAAGTCACCATGCACATGTTACATACAAGTATTATGGGAGAAAAGTGTTAAGCATGAGGCTGAGACTCTTTGTACAACTTTAAAAACTGGTGGTTGTAGGCTGTGGTGGGGTCGGCAACTCCACCAGGCAATCAGTTCCATGAATAATGATTTTGTTATGGTAATGACTCTCAAATAGCCTGTTTAAGTGGCCATTCACACCAAGAAAAGTCAATGAAATGGCCCGTTTGTGTGACGTTTCCGACCGCACTTGAAGGCAGCTTATTTCACAAAGAAATGAGCGAGACACAGCGAGTGCTTTGCTGTTGCAGGAAACATTCAGCTATTAGACAAACTCCCGGCCAGTTTAGTGCTTGTGTTTTATTTTTTACCCTCGTATTGGGTACAAATTTGGACAAAACAGAAATCCTGGTCATCGGTTCTCAGCAGATGGCAAATCAAATACTGCCATCTGCCGGTTTGCTAGTAAATCATATTAAGCCTGTGGCAAAGAACCTTGGTGTTTGGTTTGATAGTAATTAAAATTTGAGCAGCACACCACAAAGCTTGTTCAATCATGTTTTTATCAACTTAGAAATATAGCTAAAATTCGATCTATGTTAACTTTTAAAGACACCGAGACCATTTTACACGCCTTCATCTCATCACGCCTGGATTATTGCAACAGCCTTTTCACCTGTTTAACCCAAAAATCTATTGACTGACTCCAGACTGTCCAGAACTCAGCTGCCAGGCTTTTAACCAGAACCAAGAAATATGATCACATTACTCCTGTTTTAGCTTCATTACACTGGCTCCCAGTATGTTTTAGAATTGGCTTTAAAATTCTATTGATCACTTTTAAAGCTCTTCATGGCCTCTCGCCGTGTTATATTTCTGACCTTTTAGTCCCATATACACCAGCACGCACCTTGAGATCCTCGGGCAGAGGTCTGCTATCTGGTCCAGAGTCTCGACTGAAAACTAAAGGGGACAGAGCGTTGCCCGAGGAAATCAGGTCAGCTGAGTCAGTGAACTCTTTTAAGTCCCTTCTTAAAACATACTTTTATAGGAGAGCCTTTCCCGATCTTATTTGACTTTATTTTATCACTTTTATTTTATTGCATTTTAGGAATTTTATATTTATCTGTATTTTAGTCTTTAAATGTTTTTCATGCTTTTATCTTTTTGTATTATTGTCTCTTTACACTTGTTAAAGCACTTTGTAACTTGTTTTTGAAAAGTGCTCAACAAATAAAGATTATTATTATTATTATTATTATTATTATAATATGGATGGAGATTAGTTTTGCTACTGGAGCAAAAACTCATGTGTGGTCAGAGATAGTTTTTAATTCAAAACGCTGCTTAAAAATGAAAATAGAAGTGTAAATGGAGCCTCAGTAGAGGTGGGTGTGGATCCCCCGGGACAAATAATGATGAAGCCAAACAAACGGATGCCGCCAGTCAAAATCCCGGCATGATTATGTTTTGTTGTTCCTGTGGGAATCCTTCGCCGCTGCGTTGTACACAGAAACAACATCAAGGCTGACGTGTAACTTGTTCCCACGATCATTGAAGGAATTACAACAATTTGTTGTGGAAAGAAACAAGACTGAATAAGTGTATTAGTCAGAGAGACACCACTGACCTCCTCCCTGTATGATCTCGGTCAGCAGGCTGTAGAGGTGCACTGGTTTGCAAATCCCTGTCTGATGATAACACAAAGCAGGAAACAGTCACAGCACAAGCCATAAGAGTCAGTGTGACACACACAGAGAGACTCTTCTTCATACATTGACATTCAAAACACATAGCTCCTTACAGCTCGTGGTTGAAACCAGAAATCGCATGTAACTTCCATCTGTATGAACCTGCTGGGAGCAGCAGGAGGCTGGGGTTCAGCAATAGAAAATACGTTTTACATGAATGATTGTGATTGTCTGAACTGTGTGGGGAAACTAATGTGTTTTCCATGTGGCACCTTTAAAGTTCAAATATATATCCAGATGTTAGTTGAGCCAGCTCTGCGTGCGAGTGCATCTCACCTTGCAGTGCTTATTGAACAGCTGTTCGGTAGATTTAAGCGAAGGTAGAGCAGCCTGGTGAGGAAATGAACGCTGCAGGAAGAAGATACAAAGACTTTACTTCCACAGACAAATGCCTACTGTACAACTTTTCAACCATAGTTTTTTTGTTTAAAGTGCTCATATTATGCTCATTTTCAGGTTCATAATTGTGTTTGTATATAGTATATGTGTGTATTTGTATACACACATGCGCAGGACCTATTCATGCACAAATATTGAGCTGTCAGAGTGGCTGCCAATACTAGACCAGCACCTTGAGCGGTTTGGGGGGGGGTGCCTTGCTCAAGAGCACCTGGCAGTGCCCAGGAGGTGAAGTGGCATCTCTCCAGCTACCAATCTACACACTGTACTTTGGTCCGTAATAAAATGTAATAAAAAATTATTTCCAGGATCTTCCTCTTCACAATTTATATTTTTTATATCCTTTCTTTACAAGACAATGGCATTACCACTATATATGTAATATTTGGCCGTAGTGAATTGAAGATGTACTGTAGTTTACTGTATGACTGCAGTAAACAGTCCAGAGTAGTCAGAACCTTTGTAGCAGCTAATGAACATGTTCTTGTTTTTTTCAGCTCCTAGGAAACTTAAAACCAGCCACGCCTGAACAGGGACTTGAACCCTGGACCCTCAGATTAAAAGTCTGATGCTCTACCGACTGAGCTATCCAGGCTCTGCTATCAATCCCCAACAGTGAGAATAAAGAATCACACAGTATCGTTACTCTGTTACAGGCTTAAAACCTCTACCTCATTGAAAACTCTACCATAGTATCAATATATATATATATATATATTTTTTTAACATATTGAGCTGCATAACAACTTTAACTTCATCAATTACACAAGTCAATAATATAGGTCAGGTGAGTTTTAAAGCTAATAAGTCACTTTATTCATTTACTGTGTCTTACTGTAATTACATACTAAATGGACAATACTGCACACAAAATGCTCTCTTTGCAGTTCATTCACAAGAAATCTACGTAAATTTGCTTAGCTCTTAGTGGCTCCTCTGTCCATGTTTGCATTGCATTGCGGGAAAACTTCAAATTAAGTCGCTGACATATTTGAGTACATCTCATTTTTTCAGTGCAAATACACTACGACTAAACTATCAAAGCTGTACTGAGGCGTTGATCAATTTAGTTTGAGCCCAGTCTACTTCACCAGGAGAAGTGACTTATTTAACTCGTCTCCTACCTCTGTTAATGAAGAGTCTTGTGGCGATGGTTTGTTGGCTGGACTGGAGGGGAAAAAACAGGACAACATATTAGAATCATAATATTTCTAATCACAATACCTAAAGTCCTAACAGCCCTATCAGCAACGAAGAATCAGACTGTTCTTCTAGGACACTAATGAGTGCACCAAATAACTGGTTATTTTATGGATTATTATTAAAGGTCCCATGACGTGGTACTCTTTGGATGCTTTTATATAGACCTTAGTGGTCCCCTAATACTGTATCTGAAGTCTCCTTTATATAAACCTTAGTGGTCCCCTAATACTGTATCTGAAGTCTCTTTTATATAGACCTTAGTGGTCCCCTAATACTGTATCTGAAGTCTCCTTTATATAGACCTTAGTGGTCCCTAATACTGTATCTGAAGTCTCTTTTATATAGACCTTAGTGGTCCCCTAATACTGTATCTGAAGTCTCTTTTATATAGGCCTTAGTGGTCCCCTAATACTGTATCTGAAGTCTCCTTTATATAGACCTTAGTGGTCCCCTAATACTGTATCTGAAGTCTCTTTTATATAGACCTTAGTGGTCCCCTAATACTGTATCAGAAGTCTCTTTTATATAGACCTTAGTGGTCCCCTAATACTGTATCTGAAGTCTCTTTTATATAGACCTTAGGGTCACCTAATACTGCATCTGAAGTCTATTTCCCAAAATTCAGCCTTGGTGCAGAATTACAGCCATTAGAGCCACTTTGCTCATTTGAAAGCCATGATGTCTCTCTCTCATGGGTGGGCCAAATTCTCTGGGTGGGCAAAGCAGAGATAGGGGAGGTAACCTTATTAACCTAATTAACCTTAAGATTCCAGATCGGTCCATCTGAGCTTTCATTTTCTCAAAGGCAGAGCTCAACAGCCTTGTCCTGCATCAGAAAAGTACGCTGTTAAAACCACCTTGATGTTTTTTTAAGCCCCCCAAGTCTCCTTCCAGGCCTTAACCCTAACCCTAACCATAACCATTGCATAATCACCTTTCAGGAAGCGCTACATGGAAGAAGACGTTGCTCAAAACACAGATAAACTTAAAAACACCAAAGACATAATATAACAATGTCCAGGCGTCAAGGAGACGAAAACATAATTTGTTAAATTAAATTAACATGTTGGCCTTCTGTTCTCTTCTGGCTAGGAGACTGGTTCTGTTTAAATGGAAAGACCCTATTCCACCGACACATAGCCACTGGTTAAAGGAAGTCATGTCCCATCTTGAGTTGGAGAAAATTAGACACACACTCAAAGGGCCTCCTGGGAAATTTTAAAATATCTGGCAGCCCTTCTTGACTTCTGAAGCAGACAACATGGCAATGTAAAAAAAACATGTATCTTGTAAAATCTTTACTTTAACTTTATGCTATTTATTTGTCCTTATGGACATCTGGTTATGTATAGTGTCTTTATGTTAATGTCTGGTATTTGGGGGGGTTTGGTTATGAGTTCCCCGTTTCTGTATAATGTGAAAACAAATTTAAAAAAACTTTATTGTTAAAAAAAGAAATTTCTTCAGTACAAATGTCCTGAAAAATAAGATTCTAAAATAATAATAATAATTCAGAGAATTGTATAAAGAATTCATACAATTGGAGGAATTGTATTAAACTCATCTCTAATGCAATATTCACAGGAAATAATCTGCTAAAAATTCATTCAAATTGATCGTTTTACACAAACTTCCTGCGGCTATGGCATTCACTATTATGGTAAGATGTACAGTTTATCAGTTGTTCTGTACTGTTATTATTATGCATTGAATATAATATGAAATATCCATAAAATATGTCACTTAGTCAGGGGTCGTCCCAATGATAGAGGTTCACATCCTCCTCCCAAATCTGCTGTGGTAAATATGATACATCTTATTTTGTGTTCATCTCTCCTGTCTTGCAGCTGTGTGCACTTACTTATGACATCAAGTTAGACATTTTTGAATATTGATTTAACTAAATACAGCATATGTAAGCTGAAACCTCATTCAGTGAGTCCTCCGAGCCCTCTGAGGTTTCTTTATCTCATCAGCAGATTTGGAAGGTTGTCTTTTTTGCCTTTTCACCTTTTTGCACTTAAAACACACAGTTTGCTGGTGCCTGCTGGGTATATACTGTATATATATTTTTTTACTTTTCAAACTGTCCATCAACAGATTGATCCGTGACTCACGTGGCAGCGTTGCCCGGTTCTGTCAGCACCCGCAGGAGGAACGCTCCCTGCTGATTGGGCTCGGCGGTTGAAGGGATGATGATGTAGCGACCGGGTGGAAGGGAGCCTTGGAGGACAACCTCCCGACGTGAGGAGTACTGGGGGCTGTAGAGGACCGGGTGGAGCACGGTCAAGTCCTCAGGCGACAGGTATTTATTGTTACGAGGGGCCTGGAGGGACAGCACACACTTATAATACACAGATATACAAACTACTGAGCCACAGAATGTCATTTCAATGACCAAACTAGTGTCATCTGAGTAGAGACTTGAGCCCTGGACCTTCAGATTAAAAGTCTCATGCTATCCCGGCTCTTATACCATCCTACCATATGTTCACATCTCTGCAGCGGCAAAAGAAGTATTCAGATATTTTACTTAAGTGAAAGTACCAGTACAACAATGTGCAAAAACACTCCATTACAAGTAAAATTGTGCATTTAAAATCCTATTTGACTAAAAAGAACACAAGTACTATCGGCAAAAAAGACTTATAGTATCAAAAGTAAAGGTCCTCATGTCTCCTGTAACTGATGTTTTCTTATATGACTTTATTAAATCATGATAATACTGATGCATCAGTTCGGTGGTTCCCAACCTTGGGGTTGGGCCCCTCCAGAGGGTCAGTGGAGAGCAGGAGTTGATGCATAGACTGAATAAGTGAAGCCAAAACATCTGGATTGCCCCCTGGTGGCTGGCTGCAGTACATGTCATAAACCCCGCCCCCTCCATGTTAGAGGATGGGACATGGGCCAAACTGAAAAATCTAAATACACGTCAAATACATTCTTTCTCTAAAGATGGTTTGTGTCATTTAAGGTAGTCCTGATCATGTTGATGTTTGCGTTCATTTATTCTGATACTTTTTTTTAAGGTATTTGATTCTTTAAGACTGGAGTGAAATGTCATGATTGACAGCTGGGATTGAGCTGGTCGGGCCGGTGTCTGGGCGGGACCTCGACAGGTGACTCCACCGCCCAATCACCATTGTTCAGACTCTGGAGCGAAAATTACAAGATGAAAGCGTCGTCCATCTTTATACACAGTCTATATTCGTGAGATGATTAATGGGAGAGGAAACAAGAAAAAAAAAAACACAAATCTGTGGTTAGTTTTTGGACTTTTCTCTCATCTTAATATCGGATAATTTGAACAGTTATAAAATAATAAATAAAACAAAGTGAGAAGTTTAGAGGAGAGTTTAGAGGTCACAAGTAAAAAGTTTGTAAAATAAACTGTATTTTATAAACCTATATGTTTTTGTGTGTGTGTGTGTGTGTGTGTGTGTGTGTGTGTGTGTGTGTGTGTGGTATATATGCAGGGCAATAGACAGGTCAATGCCCCTACGTCTCTGGTGTTTCTGCATCAGAGCCAAAACAAAGGAGCAGGTCTTCTGGTCCCTGCCCACCTCCGACAGGATGAAGTAGAACTGAGGGTTCTGCCAGAATAAACCTTGACACACACACACACACACACACACACACACACACACACACACACACACACACACACACACACACACAATTAGCCTTTAACCATAAACTGAAGTGAGTACATGAATGTGAAGCGTTCCCCTCAATCGTGTCAATAACTGGCCGGCACAAAAACTTCATCTACCTTTAAACTCACTAATTTCACTGACACACATTTAATGTTAGAGGGAGCCTTAGATCTAGAAATTAATGTTCCTGTGGATATAAAGATTGTTAAAGATTATATTTTTGGACATTTCCACCTTTAATGGATAGGACAGCTAGACATAAACAGGAAAGACAGGGGGAAAAGACACGCAGCTTAACAACTAACTGAGCTAACTGGCCAGCTGGTGCTACTCTGTTAAAGTGGTGTGACTCAATAAAAAAGAAGAACATGAAGGTTATCAGACCACACCTAAAGAAACAGTGGTGCAGTGATGAAATACCCTGTTGGTACTGTAAGAAGTACAAATAAAGTGGTCTCAACTTGATGTGTTGTCAACTAATTGTACTACAAAATGGAAATGCAAATATTGGCGAGGGAGTGTTTGAACAAAGAACAGCTACAACAAAACGACCTGCACTGTAATACTTCTATAGTAGACAGACAGACAGACACACAGACAGGCAAAAATAGAGGCAGCCAGGAATCCAGACAGGCAGATAGATATACAGACAGACAGGCAGAAATAGAGGCAGGCAGGAATACAGACAGGCAGATAGATATACAGACAGACAGGCAGAAATAGAGGCAGGCAGAAATACAGACAGGCAGGCAGACAGATAGACACACACACAGAAACAATCAGACAGACAGACAAAGAGACAGACAGACAGACACACACACATAGACAGACACAGAGATAGACAGACAGACACACAGACCAAAAGATACTCCTTCTATTGTATACAGCTTAAGCTGTTGTTAAACTACCTTCCTGCAGATGTTTCACAACTAAAGCCTTACAGCAACTGGGAATTATTCCTCCTGAACATTGAGGAAAGCTTTTAATGTAAAACAGCAGCAAAAAAAAAACAGGCCAGTTTCATCGTGCATCGTTATGTGTCTTACGCCCTATGGGAGGACCTCCAGCTGAGATGCTCGGCACCCAGTTCCCATGATGCATTATGCAAAACCACGGCTGTCCGCTGGTCCCCGATTCATCAGTCCGGTGACACACCTCCATCAACTCAAAGTTCTGTCGGAAGTCTGACACCGACATCCTGACGGAGAGAGAGAGACACTGGTGAGTCTGCTGAAATATACGGTGGCCCGGAGAGCTCACCACGCTGCAGTCAGAGAAAACACTACGGAATACAGACTGCAAAAGCATCACACGACAACGTGAACTGCTTCCTGGGGGACATTAAAAAGTGATGCACACATGGTTGTTGTTGCCATGATCTTTGGCTTACGATGTTATTGAAGTCGGCTATCCATCGGTGATGTTGGAAAATGAGCCAAAATGTCTTTTAACAGTGTGATCGCATGATTCAGATATTATTACAGATACCTGATGTTGATTACAGGTAGCCTTTAGCTTATTATTAGCCTGCCAATTCAAATAATCTGAAGATACACACACAAATTAATTGCGAAACAGCCAGGTGGATATGGGATTTTCAATGGCTGATACCTATATTAAGAGAGCAGGGCGGCCAATGGCAGATATATAATGCCAATATCGTGTTGTTGTTTTTGGTATTATTAATTAATAATATTAACAAATGAGACACACATAAGAGAACATTTATTAACACTAGGTTTGTTAGCATTGGCTCTGTTGTTGTGTGGACGGCCCCTAAAAGCTTCACAGTTTAACAATTCACTTAAACACGTGCTTACCGTCCCACAAACATCCTAAGTGATTGTTTTTCTGGTCATAAGTAAGAGTGGGGGAAGGGGACACCCATGCAATCCTTTTTTTTTAGCACTGTAAGTCAGTTTAGCTGGTTGAAGACTTGCTACCGTGACGCTGTGCGTTGATGTCGTCGTCTGTCTTTGACAAACGAGAATGAAAAGCATCAGTGCATGACAACCTGTTTTTTTAGTTTCCTTGTTCCCCTTGAGTTGAGACTCACATGTCAAAGTGTTTTGTTTCGTGTTTGCAGAAGGCGGGCAGTATGTGTCTGAGTCAACAGTGATGGTCGTCACACAGAGAGACGTTCACATGTCTAAACTCACCAGAACTCCCCGTCCTCCCGACTGATTCTGCCCAGTCTTTTCTGCTCCTCGAAGCTCACTGTGTTCCACTCTGGACTGCACAGAAAGAGACACAGACACACAAATACTACCTCAATATTGTACTTGTACAATTGTACAGTACAGTCCTTGAGTAACTGTGCTTAGTTACTTTCCACCACTGCATATTTTCATGTATATATCTGCTAAATGATTGATGCAAATGCAAGCGCCTAAAACATTTCAGGTAGTTGCAGAGGGTGCAATCCTATTAATCTTGTAAGTTGCCTTCTTCATTTCATTTAACAGTTATCAAATACATTAAAACCCTTTGTGTACCAACCCTTTCAAGTCACTCCAGGGCCCCTGCCACTCTGTATTGCCCCAGGGGTTGAGGATTCGTACCAAATCCTCGGTGCCGTGTGTCATCTTCACCTGGCAGAGGAGCAGAAAAACAGACAGGATGAAAAGGTGAGAACAGTGGGAAGTACAGGCCATTATCAACGTTTCCAAATCCTCCATTGTCTTGTTGATTTCAGTATTTGTAGCCTCAGTTAAAAGAGGTCCGCTCTTCCTCTCTGAAGTGCACATTTGCATCTTTTATTCCAGCTTCACATTTATGTCCAAAATTCCGACGCGTTGTGGTACGCTCATGTGAAGCAGTTACCGTCGGTGGACATCAGAGATGCTCACAAGTCTCTTAGCTAGAGTCCAAGTCAAGTCAAGTGTTGTAGGTGAAAGCTAAAGTGAAAAGCAAGCTTACTTCGCCAAAGCGGAGCTAAACATATTTTCTAACCTATCAGAGTGCGTTTTCAGGTGCCTGATAAAATTAAATGTGGTTGAGCCAGAATCCTTCCTCTCGATCTTACATGTTTTGTGAAGGATGGTCTGGCGAAGCGAGACTAGTAACCCTTTTACACGTGTACACATGTGGTTATTTTGAAAAATGGGGACATTTCCCTTTGTTTGTTCTCTTCGTGTACACGCAAACGGAGAATTCGCCTCTGAAAACAAGTCTTTTTAAAAACGAGTCTTTTTAAAAACTTTGGCCTGACTGGAGATTTTGGAAAACTCCATTTGCACGTTTGCATGTAAACTGAGACCGACGGAGTCAAGGCAACCGAGAAAGAGAAGAGAGAGGAAGTGATTCGTTGCTGCTATTTTCGGTATTCTGATTGGCTAACATGGGCTTGATCTTCTCGTTACACTGACACCTACATGTTTGGCGTGCTCTTGACGCCATTGACGGCATACAGTATATACACTGGTAAGCGGAACCAAACATTTTTCTGAAAAATGCCAGCTGTGCACAATGTTATTTTGTTATTTTAGCCAGCCACGTGTAAACGTAGCGCAGGGCAAGTCAAGCTGAATAACAATTTACCTTCTCTACTGCAGTCAGAGAGTAGGCATGTCTGAACATGATCCCCAGTTCATTCCCTTGCTCCAAAGGACCCTGGAGGCAAAAAGAAAACATCCACCCCCACAGTCAGGAAAGAAGAAAAAACCACGACTCATCAAACACAAAACAAACTTTACTGGGAGCATGTTCTGCTTCAGTAGGTTTCTCAGCGTGTCCAGGCATTAGAAATTATACATACCAAGTCAATTTCCTCCATCTTTCATGCTATCGCTAACCTCCTCACCGTACCTGGCTGTTAGCACAGTTGATGAGCGCTCCTTTCTCCAGCAGGAAGCTGAGGAGGCCCGGCAGGTCTCTGATCGTGGAGATATTCAAAACCTCAGCCACGCCACCCGTCATATCGACCATGGCCTCATGAGGGAAGCCCATGTTTAGAGCTCTGTATCCACCTTTCAGCCTGGGACGAAAGACACAGGGAGGACAAAAACATCAGACAGATTCCCGGTGGTAAACGGACACACAAACTAGGGATGTAACGATTACCAGTGTAACGGTGAAACATGATAAAAATTTACAGTTTTCATTTAAAATATCCTTTTTGTCACGGTGTGGAAACGTGTGTTTAATCCTTCCCAGCTTCATCAGAGTCTCCTGAAGGTGCCGCGCAGGCGCACTGCGTAGCCTCCAACGTGTGTTTCTTGAAGTTGGAATCATGGCGGAAGGAGGAGACGACAGCGCTCAGGACATTTATCTGTCCTCTAAGAGGACTAAGTCTGAAGCATGAGCACATTTGGGTTATTATGAGAATGCCAAAGGCAGTTGATTGAAGATAGTTATCCTGTCTGCAGAACGCGCAGGGAAAAAGTTGCTGCTAATGGTATTGAACACACTTTTAAAATACTGCAATAATACCGAAAACCGTGATCATTTTAGTCACTATAACCGTGAGGCTACATTTTCATACCTTTACATCCCTATAAACAACTTATAAGGCCTTATAAGGTCTTATTGGACATACAAAAGTTCTTGAGTGAAAATGAATTTGCTAAGAAAACATGCCAGGTGAATAGATTACCAATTAAAGCGATTTTACAATTTTTCCAAAGAGAAAGTATTTAGAGATGGAAGGACTTCACAATGTCACAGTTAAAGGTCCCCTGGCATGAAAATTTCCCTTTATGAGGTTTTTTAACATTAATATGAGTACCCCCAGCCTGCCTATGGTCCCTCAGTGGCTAGAAATGGCAATAGGAGTAAACTGAGCCCTGGGTATCCTGCTCTTGCCTCTTATGAGGTCATAAGGGTCAAGGTTACCTCCCCTTTCTCTGCTTTGCCCGCCCAGAGAATTTGAACCACCCATGAAAGAGACATCATGGCTTTCAAACTAGCAAAATGGCAGTTGGTCAGGGCAACACGCCCAGCCTCCACCTTGCCCCCCTCTCCTCCTCAAAAGCTACTGACTCAGAAATGGTACATACTAAGGAAAGCTTATTGTGGGACTGGCTCTAGTGGCATTCTCTGGGTGGGCAAAGCAGAGATAGGGGAGGTAACCTTGCCCCTTATGAGGTCCATGAGAGCCATGAGAGAGAGACTTCATGGCTTTCAAACGAGTGAAGTGGCTCTGATGGCTGTAATTCTGCACCAAGGCTGAAATTTTGGTAAATAGACTTCAGATACAGTATTAGGGGACCACTAAGGTCTATATAAAAGAGACTTCAGATTCAGTATTAGGGGACCACTAAGGTCTATATAAAAGCATCTAAAGAGCACCGTGTCATGGGCCTTTTACCACTGCACAGTTTGCTCTAAAGCCTCATCGAAAAGACCTGCTGAAGCTGAGTTTTATGGTTCATTTTTGCAATTCTCACAAATAACTGCTTACGTTTAAATTGTGAAGCCTGGGGAATTTCAGATAACTAATTAAGAGTAAATGATGACAGACAGGAGGCAAGTTAGCCACTGCGACGTCTTGAGTCAGACACCAAAGAAGCTAGACAGCACAGCTCGTTGATAACAGTGAAGAAATCCATGTCCGAAGACATTTTCAAACACAGAGGCAGATTGAGGGAGATATGAAGCCTACAACAAAGTATTTAATTCAGCTGGACGGGTGAAAGGACTGCCCAGAATGTAAGAACGGTTCCACAGACACGGCACATCTGCTGTTTTTCATGCAAAATGGGTGTTTCCGCGTTTGTTGTGTATGGTTAAGGGGATTTCTGGTGATACCGGGAATTGGATGAAGCAACAGTAAAAATTATTATAAAGCGACTTAATACGGACTTTTTTTTTAACTTATGAAACATTAGTCAAAGGCAGACTACTTCTACAACAAACTACAATTGGGCAAAATGGGTAGCAGGGTGTTGGTGACAAAGATAATGTGACAATGTGTCACCCATTTAAAGTATTCGCTTTTTGTAATTACCCTGAGAGGCTGGCAATGTTTTCCATTTCATAATGAAAGGAATTTGTATGTACGTCTTGTCTTTATATGTCTTGTGCACCTGATCGCGGTTCCAGACAAAATGTCAAAGGGTCCACAAAAAAAAACATTCAAAGCACTCTTCTCCCTCTTTTGTGTTTATTTTAGTAAATGTCTTCGAGGTGCCCATGGGAAAAATGGATGGACGGAATTACTGGGATGTTATTATTCTCACATTACTATTTTGCAATTACATCGAAATGAGATAATGATTTCTACTGGCACACGCCCACACACACACACACACACACACACACACACACACACACACACACACTGACTTGGCGTAGGCCTTCTCCAACAGGGAGCTCCAGAACTCATATCTTTCAGGGGAACTGAGGAAGATCAGTTTGTTGTCCTGAGTCGGCAACAAGTCGTCTATCTTCACCTCCTCCCACTGACCGTACTGCCAGAACTGGAGGGAGGGAGGGAGGGGGAGAGAGAGAGAGAGAGAGAGAGAAATTTTGTCACAATGCCAGTGGCCTGTTTTCAACAATTCCACAAATGTCATAAAAAGACAGCTTATGTCAGTTTCAAACATTTCCCAAAATATGCAATCATGCCGAAATGGTCATGTAGATGAAAGCAAAAATATTATCAACATGAAAAAGAAAGAAGTGGAAAGAAAGAGAGAATCATTTTGTGTCATTGTCCTTGAAACATGTACACTACACACTACACTACTTGACAACATTCTGCACTATGTATATTTATTTATTTATTACTGTCACCTCCTTTACCTGTCTGTATATAACAAGGGTGTGTGTATAGTGTACATATTACTCTTATTCTAATTTTTCTATTTCGTTTTTGTATATTTTCCCTGCTATTTAATGAGAACATTTGTCTTATTCTGATGTGAGTGAATTATTTGAGCTGCTGTAACGAGGGAATTTCCCCTGTGTAGGATTAATACAGACTAATAATAAACTGAGAATTCAACCTTGCAAACGTGTCAGAAGGTGTTCAGATGTTTTACCCTGAAAACAAAGCAGCCGTTGTACCCGTCTTGGAAGCTCTGTCCTGGAGGCATGACCTGCTTGAGCAGGGAGGGATACTGGGAGAGAGACGCGATGGCAGAAAGCAACCAGCAGTCACCTGAGGACAGGAGGTTGGAGAAGTGGGTCAGGTTATCAGCAGGAGGGGGGACCTTAAAGTCTGCATCTCAACTCAGATTGTCACACACTGTTTATAAGCCCCCTTTCTACTCCATACTCAGCTGTCTTTTTAATGTTCATAATGTGTGTTATGTTTTTGAAGAGACAGAAATAGAGCTGGACGATATGGAGAAATCCAATATCAGCCTATTCTTGACCAAATACATCGATGTCGATATTGCGTCGATAGTGTAGGGTTGACTATTAGTAATAGTATTACAAAATAGTTACACAATGAGAGTTTTGATAAATAATCATCAGTAATATGGATATAATGATTAAGTGGGTAAAGGCAAAAAATAACAAAGCTACTCAGTCTGGTAAGTTCAGAAAATGACATCACTTTACTGTAATGCAGCCTTTGAAACCAGGAAAAAAAACAAAAAGTAAGACGATATCTAGCCCCATAATATTGATATACTGCCCACCCCTAGACAAAAAGAAACCAGGCAAAAAAATGTAGTGGGGGGTCAACTCACCTGACCTCAAGCCTAATCTTTATGACAAATAAAACAATGTTGATTTGTTACAACAGTTAATGCTATTGTGTAATGCTGCAGCAGCTGTCGACATACTGAGTTTTCCCTGGCGGATGTCCAGGCGCGTAGCTCCATCCACTACGAACTGAGGGAACGGACATATCTCCTGAAAACAGCAGAGTAGGAAGGGTGACGAGCAGGAAGAGGAGGAGGAGACGAAAGAGGAGAAACGAGAGAGAGGATGGAGAGGAAAACAGTCAAAACGATGATAAATAAAACGTGTCTGAACAGCACCACCACCAAAGGAAGCGGCAGCTAATAAATAATTTAATTGCAATGTGGCATAAACTTGGCAACACGTCTGTTTATTTGAAGGATTACTCAGGATTGTGTTATACTTTATGGGGGAGGGGTAACTAGGGTTTAATTAGTAATCAGTGAGTTGTGAAAATGGTCAGTATGATCAATTCAGGGATATTCATGAACTGATCATGTTTAATGATTTATTAATATAGGATCTCCCAGTCTGCTCTCTATTCATTCATCATTATCTAGTAAAAGTCTTCCATTAGGAATGATCTGGGAAGTACTTATTGAGGATTCAACACTCGCTCATTTAAAAAAAATAAGTAATCAATAACTACTCATTAAATAGTGGTTCACTAGCTGTTAGTGTCTAGCTTATTGTAAAGTGCTGCTGAGGAGTTTCTTTTGGGGAAAGTAATAGAAATTAGATAAATTTAATACAGTTCTGCAATAAATGCTTGGTGGTTTTATTTTTTGTTGAGACTAGGGATGTTACGATTACCGGTGTAACGGCAATAAAAATGCTGATGATACCAATTATCGTTTTCATTTAAAATATCATTATCACGGTGGATTACCACGGTGTGGAAACGTGTGTTTAATCCTTCCCAGCTTCATCAGAGTCTCCTGAAGGTGCCGCGCAGGCGCACTGCGTAGCCTCCAACGTGTGTTTCTTAAAGTTGGAATCATGGCGGAAGGAGGAGACGACAGCGCTCAGGACATTTATCAGACCTCTAGGAGGACTAAGTCTGAAGCATGGGCATATTTGGGTTTCCAATTTAATATGCGCAAGTTTGGGTTTCCAAAGCAGCCGGGCACTTGTTGGAGCACAGTAAGCGGCGCTCTACTGTGGCTTTATCTTACATTGAAAAAGCCCAGCAAAACTGCAAACCACTGAAGTGAATAAAAATAAAACTTTCCTCTTATTTGTGAAAATAGGCATGTGAACCGTTTCAACTCCACCCCTGACAGAATCTGAATCTGAATCGATAAGAACTGGAGTCAAATGACTCCCAACTTTAATAACTCCTAGTGACAGCTTGGGGAGGTCTTTTGTTTGAGTACGAGAGGTGGACAGAACACAGTTTAATGTCCACAGCGTACACAGTGTGATCATTTATCAGTTAGCATATAAGTTTCTGTTTGTTTGTTTTAAGGAGGTAATAAATCTTGCATTATTTGAACGAAACGTATAAGGATCTCCACGAGTGCTTATCACACGGGTCACAATCCTCCTCAAAAAGGCGACCATTGAAAATAAGATAACAATGTTACTGCTCTTACCAGAATAAACAATAACAGTGGTAGTTAAGTGGCCTAAAAGCTACCAAAACTGCAAATTGCCTTCTACAATGCACCAAGTGTAACCTTAATTACTTTCATTATGTCACATATGTCACATATTAACTCAACAAAGGGCCCATGTACTTCCACCACTGGGTTTTATCTCATCCTGACGGTTAGAAGACAATATACATTTAGGCCTATGTAGCCTACTCAAGTACTGTACTGTGTAAGTAAGTAGTAAGTAGCATGAAGAGAAATTAGGGAAAAATACAAGAACCGCGAAATGATGCTTTTTGTACAGTACTTGGGTTAATGTACTAAGTTACTTTCCACTAGAGTCTAACTGTATTCAGTGGTGAAAGAAGTATTCAGATCATTTACTTAAGTAAAGATAGAAATACCACACACACTGTAAAAAAAAAGTGTTTCCCCTTTTTGTTGTCTCAACTATTGTTTTCGGGTCAAGTTAACTTTTAACTTAAATGTTTTCAATACTTTTATTGAAGTAACACACCTATCTGTGTTTTTGCTTTGAAATTCTTATGCACAGATGACACAACTGAGTTATTCTTGTCCCCTCAAATTGAAGTTGAAATACTCCCAAGTAAAAGTCCTGCATTGAAAATGTTCCTTGAGTAAAAGTACAGACAAATTATCAGGTAAATTATAAGTAGTTTACTCATTATGCATAGTGGCTCCTTTCAATGTGTTTTATTAGTATTTATATAGTATTCTGTTTTATTTTTATACATGTAAGATCATCTGAATTTTGTTCTTCTTCAATATAGACAATTTTAGATAAAATACTGGGTTGCACCATAGCCTACTGCGTCATATAATATAAATGCTGTTTAACTATCAATGCATCAGCATGTATCAGTTGCATGCTAATAAGTACGCTAGTGGCGATGTATTTTGTTACTTAAAACTACTTTTAATCCACCAAAGCTTTACCTTTGGTCGTTTCCACTTGACCCCGGACATCTCCAGCTCTCCCACAGGGAAGTTATAGTCCACGAAGAGTCCGTCCCGGCCGGTCGTGTGGACGTCCCCGGGCTCCGCAGGGGGTCTCCGGGTCATGAGGTCCGCCAGCCAGCGGCGGGACTGAGAGCCGAACAGCTCGTCGGAGCACACGGAGTCCACATCGTCCTCCGGCGGAGGAAGGGACACTTCAGACGAAGTACTACGCGTCCTTCTCATGTTAGAAATCTGCTTTGTGCTCCACTCAACACTCTGAACCGAGTGAGCTTCCGACTTCAAGCATTTCACTGCGAAGACAACAAATCCACAGGCGCCACGCCCTGTAGAAAACTACACGGTGCAGGTAGAAACTCACCTGCGCGAAAGGTGTAAGTGTAGGTGTACGTGTGGGTGTAGGTAGGTGGGTGGTGCTGAGTTCACTAATGTCGGGTTTTCCCATTCCGTGTCAGCCAAGCACTCCCACATGTTGCATAGTTTAGTTCAGGGGTCTTCAGCGTTTTTAAGGCCAAGGAAGCCTTAGTAAGGTGGCGTGTCTGTTTCCACTGTTCCAACAATCACAAACTCTAGTTTGGTCAAAATACATCCTTATTTCACTGAGGAAGATGTTCAAATGTCTGAAAAAAAGTCCTGAAGAAAGCCCAAAAACATCTTGCGTCCCGGTTGGTTGTCTTTTTTTCAGTTTAGCTTTGGCACACCTCTGTCCAAGTGAGTCAAAGCTTCACGGACAGTGACACATCTGGGCTGTCATGTGTGTTTTTATTGG
This sequence comes from Percina caprodes, assembly GCA_013375575.1. NCBI lineage: Eukaryota > Metazoa > Chordata > Actinopteri > Perciformes > Percidae > Percina > Percina caprodes. The sequence goes on along the minus strand of JABXJD010000077.1, from coordinate 2,407,996 downwards.
ACACTGTTTTCTTTTTTAAAGATTATTTTTTGGGGCTTTTCCCTTTATTAGTGACAGCAGATAGAAATGAAAGGGGGAGAGAAATGGGGGATAACACGCAGCAAAGGGCCGCAGGCCGGATTCGAACCCGTGCCGCTGCAGGATCTAGCTAACATGGGTCGGTCTTTTGTTTGGCAATTTGAGCCGAGGCAACACCAGTTGTAGCAGCTCACGGCCGCCGTCCACATCCTCCCCGATACAGCCGCAGCCTCCCTTGGCCTCTCTCCGGCTCAATACAGCTGAATATCAGTTCAGTACATTATGTACACTGTAAAAAAAAACATAACATCCTCTCGTTCGCAGCTAGTTTGTAATACAAGAGAAGATAATTGGGAAGTTGGTGAACGGCATTCTGTACCCAGCTACCTCTGTAGCTGTTACACTGTAGTTCTTACGTGTATGATAGCAGAGCCCCGGGGGCACAAAGAACATTGGAAAGAACTACATGCATTTTTAACACTTTAACCTTCATTAACATAGCTATACATTTGAAAATTCCTCACTTGTCCATTAACTTTACCTTTACATGTGCTTCTGTCCACTGTCTACACATGTGTTTGACAGTGTTGACTTGCCCTCTGTCTCACTCAGATCCTGAGCCACAATACAGGGAATCGACCAGAGCAACCAGCCAAGAAGGCCAAGGTGTCGCAGTCTTTGTTCACAGAGGAGGAGTTCCAGCAGATCCAGAAGGAATACGCGCTGCACACACAAAGACGATTCAGCCACAGTGGGAACAGCAGGGCTCGGTTTTGTGGATCAAAGTGGTTTTCTGGACAAGATAATGTTCTGGAAGTTCCATTTCACATGTGTCAACAATGGAGCAGGAGGGTTTTGAGGATCAATGTTTTGGGTTTTGTGTTATGACTGCAGACCCATACAGCGGACATGAGATCTACAAACAATCCTGCCAAGAGTTTCAATCCAAAATGTGAAAGTACAGTGTCATATAGCGTCATCTCATTTGAGTCACTTTGTTTTTACATATTGAAAGTGTAACCTTCATTATATTAATTCAATCAATACAAATTCCGACACAATAAAATGTTTTTCATTGAAATTGTTCAACTTCTCCATAATTATAATTAGCTGATATTCTGATTCTTTGTCTCCTCCGGTCCAATCAGGATAGTTCAGTTTGTATTAGAAACAAAATGAGTTAAGAGTTAGTGTTGAGTAGAAACTCAAACACATTTTAATTTTTAAAAATCAAGAATCACAAGTTAACTTTGTTCTTTTCATTCAGAGTGTGACCAATAAATCTTAATGGACACATATTTTCAGAAAAAACAGGTTTAACTATTGAATCAAAATGCATTAATAGACCAAATTAAGTGTCAGGTGTTACAGTTAAACATGTTGAATTACACTCGCTGCTGTTTGGCACTGCAATAACGCAAAGTTAGTTATTATTAACGAAGGGATGAGACGTTGGAAGTTCTTCTGACAGTATGTGTGCCGTGTTATCTGCGGGACATGAGTTTGACTTTGGCATGGGTTTGGTTGCAACTAACGATTATTTTCATAGACGATTAATTCAATTTTTTCTCTCGATTAATCCATTAGTTGTTTGATTTATAAAAATGTCAAAACATGGTGAAAAATGTGGATCAGTGTTTCCCAAAGCCCAAAACCTTGTTTTATCCAAAACTCAAAGATATTCTAAATTTTTATATTATAAAAATGTGCAACTGCTTAAATAGTATGATAAAATGTAAATAGACCAATTGTGCAGGTTGCGCTTAGTGCAGTATTGTGGTGTCTCCGAGTCTTATCTAGCACCCAGTGATGACGTGTTAAAGAGTTTTATTGCCTGTGGTAGGAATGATTTCCTGTAGCGGTCCATGCGGCATTGAAGCTGTCGGCGCCTCTTAGAGAAGCTGCTCCTCTGTTGGACCAGTGTGGGGTGGAGAGGGTGGTCGGGGTTATCCATGTTAGATAACAGTTTGTTCAGAGACCTCCTCTCCACCACAGCTTTAAATGTGTCCTGTTTGCAGCCGATCACGGAGCCAGCCTTCCTGATCAGTTTGTTCAGTCTGTTTGTGTCGCTGGGTCCGATGGTGCTGCCCCAGCAGATGGTGGTGGGGGGGAGGGACAGAGCGCTGGCCACAACAGACTGGTAGAACATCTCCAACATCCTGCTGCACACGTTGAAGGATCTCAGCTTCCTCAGGAAACACAGTCTGCTGATCCCCTTCTTGTAAACAGCAGTGCTGTTGATCTTCCAGTTCAGCCTGTTGTCGATGTTGACACCCAGGTATCTGTACCCCTCAACCATGTCCACGTGTCTTCCCAGGATGCAAAGGGGCTGCGGGGCCGGTCCCTTCCTCCTGAAGTCAATCACCGTCTCTGATATATAGAGACGGACCAATGTTTTACTCAAAGAAACGTGACACAAATTCTTACGCAACGTAGCTTTAACACAAGTACAAGTCAGCATCATTACTGCTGAAGTTGTTGCATAATCAAGGATTTTTGCAATAATTGCACACAAAAAAACGGGCTGCAATGCTCTCCCTTCTCTTCATTGGAGCCTCTGTGTTTACAGGCTTGTGGTGATGAGCAATGTGATATACTTGTAGGTGCGGAAAAAAAAAATCTTTGTTTGCAACTGCTAATTTGTTTTGTCATGGTTCATGTGTGCAATAAACATTACACTCTGTGAGGAAGAAATCATGGCAGAGTATCGTGATATCAATTCTAAGCTAAAGAAATTGTGATTCATATTTTCCCTGAATCGTACAGGCCTAGTTCAGATAACTTCTGAAGTTGACATTTTATCTACTTTTCAGCCCATTTCCCTCTGGCCTCTGGCCAAGTTTGTATGCCATATTACACTCAAAATCAGTTAAATATTCTTTGCCACAAGTAAAACATGTCTATCTGACCATTTCTATTTGATGAAATGCATTCCTGAGATGGCACATGCTGTTATAGCATGAACAGAAACATAAATTAGGTTAGCAATATGTAAAAAGCTTTAATGCTCTTGTGACAGCAACAATAACTAAAATAATTACAGCAACAATAACTTTATTCTACATGATTTCTCAACCAGTAGTTTTGGACTGTGATGACAACTAGGCTGACTGAAGCTTTGTCTGTCATGACAGTACTGTAATGAGAGATTCTTTCACTCTGGTGTGTCCACAGCCACCTGAAGGCAACATTTACAGTATTTACTGTACAGTACACGTCATTCTGGGCCACTATCCAAGTTTAGTCAATAGCGTTGTGACAGCAACAACATCTTTATCCTACAACATGATTTTTCCCACCGGTGGTTATGGCATTAATAAAAACTATGCAGACGAAGCTTTGTCTGTCATAACAAGTTAGTAACGGTAACGTCACTGTAAGGGTAATGAAATATAACAATATTGATATTTTTTGAATATTGAAATATTGATATAAATATTGTCGTAACGTTAGAGCTTAGCTAACAAGAACTAGCTAACCTAATTCAAAAGGCCTCCGAGTAACGTTAACGTAGGCCGAGGACGGAGATTTGACCGAGGCACTGACATTTAACTACCGGTAGCAGGTTAACGGAACCGGCGTACGCTATTAAAAATATTCCGTAGAAGACACAAAACAAATAAAATTTAACGTATTATTTAAAATGACTCAGCGGTAACTTGAACGTGAATGCTAGCTAGCTACCTGTCAACTAGACTGTTAGCTAAGCTAAGCTTTAGCTAACGCTAGCTTTAGTTGATACCATAAGCTTTCCCAAACAATTAAAAAAATAAACTAGGCAGTACTTGAACGTTGAGTTTAATGAAGAATAAATTATTTCAGGTTTAGTCAAAATATAAGCAGTGAGTGTTATAAATAATTATTTCGTTCAGACTTACCAGAAATACTGTAGCCTACGATCACCGGACAGCTCCGTTGACCTCAGCGGCAGGTTCAGCTTTGGATGTCGGCGTGTGATTGGTTGTCGGCGCTCGGCGAATCCTACGTTTCTCATTGGTTGTCTACAGTCAAACGGAGGTCCAATCAGAACGCGTAATTGAACGTAGACGTAGACGGCAGACTCAAACTCTGCTTTTATTTAAAATAAAATAACAAAACATAACAACAGAGCACCCATCTACAGTGGCACAGAGTTCCAGTACATTTCCAAAAATCTTTGGGAGAGGTAAGTCGCACTTTACAGCAGATAAACACTAAAACTACTTTTTTACTCAACTTAACTTGTTTTACAATTTGTCTCTTGCACTCATAGACTGTATATATATTGATATGTATGATGTATTATATGATTGTATATATATTTAATATTAACGGTCTATACTTGCACTAGCTAAACAATTTGAATTATTAAATGATGTTGACGTGTTGCCTAAATTGCATGTGCAAAAAAAAAACATACGACTAAAAAAGTCCTGTTTTAAAATTATCTGTGGGTTTTCTATAATTGAATAAGTAAGATAATTCGTATATTGTTTGTCATAGAATCGGAAAAATGTAAACAGGTGTATGTGATATTCTGAAAACTATTCAAAATACAAATAAAAAAAGAGATTAAAAAAGCTTATCTGTGGGTTGTTGATCTCAAACAGAAATGTCTAGTCGTGTTACAGTGAAGAAGTCTTTTGAAATAGTCGTAGAAAACACTGCTTTCATCGTAGTGTTTTTATTATTTTATTATTCTTACTAATAGTAGAAATATTGTCGAATATTATCATTCTCACTGTAGCTCTAATATTTATATTTTCACTGTAAAATATTTAATAGTAATTAAATAATAACAATAATTTGTCTTGTTAATTTTCAAAGTTATTTTTATTCGGGAGCTTTTAAAAATACACTACCCACAATTCGGCGCCTTTGATTGGTCCAAATCACTGTTGCCATGGAAATGTGTACAGTACCATGTACCGGTGAACGGCGAGAGTGAGAAACTACAACAGAATAATTTATAATAGTTTCAAAAAGGTTTTATAAGCACCAAATTCATTATCACCGACCACCACCAAAATAAAAGAAAAATAATCGTGGCACGAAACGATCTTAGGAGGCAGAAAATAAAAGAAAATAAGAATAAGAAAAAACACTGTTGGCTTCGGGTGAAAAATATGCTAAATAAGTGCTATATAGTGCTCTATGCTACATTTATTTTTCCAACAAAAAGAGTGTGTTGCTTCAGCTAATATTAACGTTATGCTGTAATTAAACGCAGCAATAGCTAGCAGCTGCATATTTTGGTGAAACTGTTGTAATTACAACTGGGAATTGCTCTCTCCGTGTTTTGGTGGCGCTGTTGTATTATTGTCTGTCAGTGCATTAACGTCGGGCCTTTGTATTTGTATTTGATGTGCCTTTTTTGGAGCTTATCATGTAGCACCACCACCTACTGGTCTGCAGATGCTTTATGTTATGTTAAGCTGTTGTGAGGTGAGGTTGGTGCATAGAAATAAAATGGCATGAAGTTCATGGCAGTGGTACACATTAAAATGGCTGCAGCTCTGACCTTTCTGCTACGTTGTTGTGAAGGGAAATGGTCTTTCTATCCATTTTATTTCTATGGGTTGGTGTGGTTTGAAAACAGGGCCAGTCTGTGTTGTAAATGCCATCCCAGTCCGTCACTGTAGCCTACATTTGCAGCTGTAGTATGCCAATGGATACATGTAGGCCCTACTGTATACAGTGGTGCTCATAAGTTTATGAACCCATGCTAAAGATGACTAAAAGGAAGAATAAAAAAACTCTTTTGGAAATTGATCTCAATGACTTAATTTAAAAAAATAGGAAAAAAACAACCTTTAAGAACAATGAATAATGCATTGTGAATAAATAACTGTGTTTTCTTAAAATAATTGAAAAAGAAATATGCCTGCCTCTATGGGACTTTAACATAGGGGTGTGTATACTTATGCCCCCTTTATTTTAAGGAAGAACATTTATTTATTCACAATACATTATTTGTTTACAAATAAAATAGGTGTCCTAAAAGCTTGAATTTTTCCTAATTTTCTTAATATAGGCATTCAAATTAATTTCTAAAAAGATGATTTTTTTTTATTCCTCTTTTTAGTCAACTTTAGCATGGGTTCATACACTTATGAGCAGCACTGTATGTGTCTAAAATACATAAATACTTGATTGATTGATTGATTGATTGATTGGTTGATTGGTTGATTGATTGATTGATTTGAAAGTACATTATACTGTAGTCTGATTTTTATGTGTGATATATGTGATATTTGTGGCACACCTTAAGTTTAGTTAAGTGAAATAACTTGTTTAGTGTGCTGCTTGAAACAATAATGTGATTATCAGCGAAGTAATTCCTGTGTGTGTGTGTTTGTGTGTTTGTGTGTTTGTACTTGCAGTTTCAATACGTCAGTATAAAAACAAATCATCAAGAAAATGTTGAGATCCAGTTCTGGACAACAATTCTTTGCAAGACCTCGGTCTTCAGGAGCTAACTCTTCTTTGAAGAAGTCCCAACGAAGGAGTGAGAGACCTTCGTCTCCCGAAGACCTCAACCCTCTCACCATCTTGAGGGAGCACGGACGAAGGGGTGAGAGCCCTTCGTCTTCATCCTCTGAAGAAGAGCAGCCTTCTACTCGAATGCGGTGGCAAGCATGGAGGGGGGAGAGCTCTTCTTTTTCCTCTTCTGAAGACGACCAGCCTTCTACCGTGAGGAGGCAGCAAGAGGAAACGTCTGAGAGCTCTTCATCTTCTGAAGAAGAGCAGCCTTCTACTCGATGGCAGCAACAAGCATGGCTGAGCGAGAGCACTTCGAGCCCTTCTTCATCTTCTGAAGACGACCAGCCTTCTACCATGAAGAGGCAGCAAGAAGAAAGTGCTGAGAGTCCTTCATCCTCTGAAGACGACCAGCCTTCTACTCCATGGTGGCAGAAAACATGGACGGATGAGAGCCCATCTTCATCTTCTGAAGACGAACAGCCTTCTACCATGAAGAGGCAGCAAGAAGAAAGTGCTAAGAGTCCTTCATCCTCTGAAGACGACCAGCCTTCTACTCCATGGTGGCAGAAAACATGGACGGATGAGAGCCCGTCTTCATCTTCTGAAGACGAACAGCCCCCTATCACCATGCAGCAAGCACGAAAGGATGTGACCTTGTTCTACCTAGGCAACATCCCTTCTAGCACCACGAAGGAGGACACGCCAAAGGGTGAGAGCCCTTCTTCCTCTTCTGAAGACGAGCAGCCTTCTGCTCCAAGGCAGCAGCAAGAAAGGAGGAGTGAGAGCCCTTCTTCATCTTCTGAAGACGAGCAGCCTTCTGCTCCAAGGCAGCAGCAAGAAAGGTGGAGTGAGAGCCCTTCTTCATCTTCTGAAGACGAGCAGCCTTCTGCTCCAAGGCAGCAGCAAGAAAGGTGGAGTGAGAGCCCTTCTTCATCTTCTGAAGACGAGCAGCCTTCTGCTCCAAGGCAGCAGCAAGAAAGGTGGAGTGAGAGCCCTTCTTCATCTTCTGAAGACGAGCAGCCTTCTGCTCCAAGGCAGCAGCAAGAAAGGAGGAGTGAGAGCCCTTCTTCATCTTCTGAAGACGAGCAGCCTTCTAACACCACGAAGGAGCACAGGCCAAAGGGTGAGAGACATTTGTCTTGTGCAGCAAACAAGCCCTCTACCACCAAGCTGCAAGCACGAAGGGGTGAGATCCCTTGGTATTCATCTTCTGAAGATGACCAACCTTCTCCCATGAGGAGGCAGCCAGAAGAAAGGGCTGATAGTCCTTCATCCTCTGAAGACGAGCAGCCTTCTACTCCAAGGTGGCAGCAAGCGTGGACGGATGAGAGCCCGTCTTCATCTTCTGAAGACGACCAGCCTTCTACCACCAGGCAGCAAGAGCAAAAGGATGTGATCTATTTGTTCTACATAGGCACCACTTGTGCAGAAAACCAGCCCTCTTCCACTAGGCAGCCAGCACGAAGGGGTGAGAGACCTTTGTCTCGTGGAGAGTTCAACCCTGGTGACGGCCCCTCTTCTGCATCTTCATCTCCTGAAGACGACGAGCCTTCTAGCACAAGGAGGCAGCAAGAAAGAAGGGCTAATAGCTTTTTATCTATCGATCTGATTGCAAGCGAGAGCTTAGGGGAAGCGAGGGAAAATGAGGAAACAGAAAGACAGGAGCAGGAGAAGAGAGAGAGGAAAACTTTTGGTTGGCTTTCAAGACTATACATTTGGTGGCTCAATTGTAAGATAGACCGCATTTCCAAAAAAATCCAATCAACCGTTGTGGATGAGCGCAAGCTCCTTCGTCATGGTAAGACTTACGTTTTGTCACATGAAATGTTTTTTTTTTAGATAACCAGTCACAGAGAACCGGCCCATGTGACTAATATAGGCTACTGTGTAATATTACATTACAAAGAAATGTTACAATGAAACACACAAGGTACACAAGGTGTTAATTAGAGGTTTTGTAGAGAGCCAGGTGAGCAGCTTTCTCGTCATTAGTCCAGCTGCATACTTAACACACTTCATTCTTTAAGGTGTGGTACTATTATGAGTTTAAAATGTGGTCTATTTATGGATCATTTGCTCAGCTAATCAACATTGTGTAGATGTTTTGTCAAATAAAGGCAACAGTGAGAATACTTTTCATTTCTGAATATTACTGAAAAGTTGCCTTGTTGTTATCCTGTTCTGCAGGTAAGGAATAAGTGTGTATCTGGTTACATCTGTGTCAGCAATTTATTTTTATCTTACAGTGGACGCATATTCCTTTCATGAGTTAATTTATTCATCCCATTTAATTATCATGGCAAACAAAGGATACATACTCATTTAAGCTAAGATAGCTCTTCCCTCACTTACGGAGGAAGGGTGAGAGTGTACAACCGGACTCTAGACTTAACCTTTCATATTCTGTCGGTTACAGGTCCCCTCACAAATCCAACGAAATTGGCAAAAAAAGAACGGCTGCTTGACCGAAGGAGGGAGCTGGTCACGTACAAACGCAGACAAGAACTTAAGGTGGAGAAGGAAGTGACAAAGCAAAGGCTGAAGCTAAAGAGGAAGGAAAAACAGGTGGAGAAGATGGAGAATATCTCTGAGTTATGCGGCAACCCAGAAAGCCCTGATCTGTAAAATCTTTTCTGCGGGCCAATGCCAATCCAGTCACGCAAACTCGGACTTGATACGTTATTTACTATTTAACAGAAAAGCAGAGCAATCAGAAAAATGACACCAAATAGAGAGAATAGAGAGATGGCAAAAATTTCAGGGTTGACTAAGCAAAAGTAAAATATTCTTTTAAAACATTAGCAACCACCATCAAATATCCTCGCAACCACTTGATAACACCCTAGATGTTGGCTTTAATTCAACTATACAGTTAAAAAGCATTATGCAAATAACAGTGTCCTAACCTAATGCCACCTGACCAAATCTTACTCATCCTAACCTTGCCTAATTTAACCAAGGTTAGCCCAACACCTACCCTATGTTGGCCTAGGCAAGGCAAGGCAGCTTTATTTGTATAGCACATTTCAGCAACAGGGCAATTCAAAGTGCTTTACACAAAAACAGTTAAAAAACAGTTTAAAAAAATTAAAAATTAAAATAAATTAAAATAAATTAAAAATAAATTAAAAATAAATTAAAAATAAATTAAAAATAAATTTAAAACAAATTCAAAAAAAAATTCAAATTAAAAAAAATTAAACAAATTAAACAAAAATTAAACAAAAATTATAAAAAATTAAAAATTTAAATAAAGACCGATAAAAATAAAAACATTGAGAAACATTAAAACACAAGATAAAAAGTTACAGTGCAGCATAAGAAATTAAAAATTAAAGAAATGAACAGTCATTTAAAGAAAGGCAACATCAAAAAGGCTTTGTGTCAGACATGTTATAGTGAGTTGGAGCAGCCATCGACCACCCCCCAAGACCCTGCACAAAATGGGTGGATGGGTGTTTAGACTGACTAACATTGATGGGAGTAACGTGTTACAAATGTAATGCAATTACAGTAATAGAATGCATTACTAATAAAATTCCGGTAATATCATACCTGTTACAATTGCAATCACAAACGCATTTTAACTCGACATTTAGTGGCTTTTGTTTTTTTAAGAATTCACCAATACAGCAAGTGTTGTTTCCTGTATTCGGTGGTTGAAATGACTGCAAAGACGGATACATTTGCGACATGAAGATTATTTTCATGTCAGGAATTAATGTCCAGTCTTGCTACACATAATACAAGTAACTATACCGTAGGCTACTTCGATTCAATTGTAAGGTGCTTTTAATTAAGTATTTTAATTAATTTAATTCTACTTATTAGGTTACTTCTAGTCCACCACAATTCAGAGTCAAGTGGGCTATTGTATGTTTGACTTAACTATTTATTTTATAGCTTAAGTTACTTTGCAGCTTTAGATTAATAACACAAAATAATTGACTTTGGATAAAGATGAGACTTTGTTGATCCTGTGGTGAGATTCACAAGTTACCTGCCAAGTCATACTTCTGCTTTTAATTTGAAAATAACTCAAAAGTAACGCTAAAGTAGTGTAAAGCATTATAATTCAGAGACAGTAATATTGAAATATAACTTATTAATCTCAAATGACAATATCTAGTAATCAATAATGTATTACATTTGGAAGTAATTTGCCCAACGCTGCTGACTAAAGACAGAAACCAAGAAATCCTTTAACTGTGGGGTTCCTTTTGTGCCAAAATGAAGTCAACATGCTTATTTACTGTCTATGTCTATGTGTCAATGTCTTTGTCGACTGCTCACATGACTCAACATTTGTCTGTGTCAACTCAACTTTCTCCTGTCGTCTGTTGCCCTCCTTGTCATTTGACTGTGTCGTCTTGCTGTGTCCATGCTGACTTGGTCATGAATGCTGTCATTATTATTTCATAAGTAGCCATACTGCAGCCCCTTCAGATTACTTTACTTACGTTTTTGTGTTTTTTTTTGCCCCCATGTTTTTGAAGCTTCTTTGACCATTTTAGTCACTTTTTTCAATGGTCCTTCAGAAAAAAAAGTTTTTTGAATGCTATAAAATTGAACAAAACATCCAAACTTAAAGAAAGCAGTGGGTTGATCATTTTGTGGAACAATCTGCGTTATTTTTCTGAAATTTTGGTTGAAAGACACTTTTCTGATAAAGATTATTATTATTTTTTTCAAAATGGGTCAAATTTGACCCAAGGACAACACAAGGGTTAATGATGCAAGCTGTTTGAAAATAATTTGCAATAATTGCTTTAGATGGGACAATAATGGCTGGCTCGGCTGCAGGGCACATAGCTACACATAGCGACAACAGAGTGACACAATGCAATGACACAAAGCATCGACAGAGTGAAACGACACAGTCATGACCAAGTCAGCATGTACACAGCAAGACGACACAGACAAATGACAAGGAGGGCAACAGACGACAGGAGTAAGTTGAGTTGACACAGACAAATGTTGAATCATGTGAGCAGTCGACATAGACAGACATAGACATAAACACATAGACATAGACACAGAGACAAACATAGACATAGACACATAGACATAGACACATAGACAAACATAGACATAGACACATAGACATTGACGCATAGACACATACACATAGACACATAGACATAGACATAGACACATAGACATAGACATAAACACATAGACATAGACACATAGACATAGACACATAGGCATAGACATAAACACATAGACATAGACACATAGACATAGACGCATAGACGCATAGACACATAGACACATAGACATAGACATAAACACATAGACATAGACACATAGACATAAACAGATAGACACATAGACATAGACAAACATAGACATAGACACATAGACATAGACATTGACACATAGACATTGACACATAGACATTGACGCATAGACACATAGACACATAGACATAGACACATAGACATAGACATAGACCAAGACATAGACACATAGACATAGACACAAACACACATTTAGACACATAGACGCATAGACATAGACATAGACACATAGACACAGACACATAGACATAGACACATAGACATAGACACAGACACATAGACATAGACATAGACATAGACACATAGACATAGACACATAGACATAGACAGACACATAGACATAGATAGACATTGACATAGACATAGACACATAGACATAGACATAAACAGTAAGCATGTCGACTTAATTTTGGCACTAACTGAACCCCATATCTAACAGGCTAGTTTAGTTGAGTTTATTTATTATTTTCCGGCCATCTAAAACCCACAACAGTCAAAACACTGAAAATATACAAAAAATATCATTGTTGCTTTCATTTCCACAAAGAAAAAGAAAAATTAACAGACAAGAAAACAAATAAACAAAAAACAACAACAATACTAATAAAAATATTTAATTGGTCGATTGTGTTTTTCATGTCATTTCACAGTTTAACTCCATACAACGAAACCTTCTTTGTTCTGTTTGTTGTACTATTTGGTTTAATACATCTTCCCTCAGTTCATATCGACATTCTCTATTTGAAACAGCCTCTGGAGACAGTCTGGCAACATGCTATTTATTATATAAAATATATATATTAGACACATAGACACATAGACATAGACAGACATAGACAGACATAGACACATAGACATAGACAGACATAGACAGACATAGACAGACATAGACACATAGACATTGACAGACATAGACACATAGACACATAGACACATAGACAGACATAGACACATACACAGAGACAGACATAGACACATAGACATTGACAGACATAGACACATAGACACATAGACAGACATAGACACAGACACAGACAGACATAGACACATAGACACATAGACATAGACACATAGACATAGACACATAGACATAGACAGACACAGACACATAGACATAGACACATAGACATAGACACACATAGACACACATCATGCTATTTATTATATAAAATATATATATTAGACACATAGGCACATAGACATAGACACATAGACATAGACAGACATAGACACAGACACATAGACAGGCATAGACATAGACAGACATAGACACATAGACATAGACACATAGACACACAACATGCTATTTATTATATATTTTATACGTGATGCTATTTTAAGGTCTACAAGTTCACTAAATTGAAGTACCTGTACGTTTATAAATAAATGATTTGGCCCATTTATGATTCCACACCATAAGTCATATATGAAAGTTTGAGAGATTGATATAATAAATGTAAAGAACAGACAGCCAAACTCATTTTTTGTTTCATTGCATTGATTCAGATATAGAGTGTATTCATCTTTGGTTTTGAAGTTTTTTTTTTAGCTTAAGAAGCTTTTTATACTTATCTTTTTTAAGTTAAAGTAGCAATACCACAGTGTAAAAATACTCCAATAGAAGTAAAAGTAAATTGGCCTCTTTTAGAAAATGACAATATGTATGTAATGATAGTGAATTATTATTGCAGATGAAACATGAGTAAGCAGCATAGTATTGTAGTAGCTAGTCGAGAGGTAGTTCTTTGTGTTTAATTTCCAACAATGCATCATATTTTACAAAATTATCATATCTTTTGTATGAAAATTCTTAATCTTGGTGTAACTAATAGCTAAAGCTGTAGTGGAGTAAAAAAAAAGGACAATATGTCACTTTGAAAAGCAATGTAATGATGTAATGGAGAAAAAGATAAAATGAAAATACTAAGGTGCAATGACTCAAAATTCCACTAGTTTTTGAGTATAGGCAGTCTACCACTGGAGAAGAGGAAGGAGAAGAAGAAGAAAAGGAGATAATTAGACATTAGACATCATCCTTAAAGACATCCAGGTTCTGTATCCATCCACCAACTTAGCTCCTAACTGATATATAGAGACGGACCAGTGTGTTACTCAAAGAAACGTGACAAAAATGTCTGTTTCTAAGGTAACAGTCAGCTGCAACTTTTTTGAAGTAACTATACCAACAACTGGGAATTGTATTATGTGCTAAAACCATTTTTTGGGACATTAAATATCATAAATAATGTCCCTTTGGGAGCCCAGTGGTGAATATGGGACCAAAGAAACATCTGGAGAGTCTTCAAGAAGATATCTGAAGCAGATGATGATGGAACAAAAGCAGGAAACAAAAACAACATTAAACAAATATTAAAGGTAAAACATGGTGAAAAATGTGGATCAGTGATTCCCAAAGTCCAAAACGACGTCCTCAGATGTCTCGTTTTGTCTAAAACTCAAAGATATTCAGTTTACCGTCACAGAGGAGAGAAAAAACTAGAAAATATTCATGTTTTAGAAACTGGAATCTGAGAAATGTTTTGTTTCATATAAAAAAAATTGCTCAAATCGATTAATCAATTATCAAAATGGTTGGTTAATTTAATAGTTGACAACTATAACTCGATTCCTCGTTGCACCTCTAGACCTTAGAGAATACTTTTTAACAGCAGAACCATAACAGGTTATGAATCCGTGCTCACGGTTTATTATATTTTTCTCCCAGCTGACCCTTAGGGGGGCTCTGTACGTTTTCCCCTGATAGTACAGGCTGTGTGGAAGGGAAGGGGGTACACGACGCACCCCACGTCCCAACAAAATATAGACGTCCCCAAGCCCCAATCCTGCCCTAATTGTCCCGAAAATTTGAGCAGAATCTGGAGTAATAGTCTGATAGAACATTGAAAATGGAAATGGAGGCTCAGGCTGTCCCAGGACCCGATGAACACGGAGCGGAAAAAGCCAAATACGTCTCTGCAGGTTCTGTTGGAAAATAACTAAAGTAGCCTACTTAAAGTATACTTAGGCCCTACTGTATACTTAAGTACCATTTGGAGGTACTGGTATGGTACCTTAATTGAGCATTTCCATTTATTTTTTTAAACTCATTAAGTTTTTTGATAAGTTTTGTTACAAGTTAATTTGCAGATTCAGATAAATACACAATATACCAAAATCTAAATCATTCAGTAGCAACACATTCATGCATCAATCATTAGAACCCAGTTATATAATATTATGAAATGTGCTATTCTGCGTAGAGTACTTTTACTTTTGGAACTTGATATTTTGATGCAGATATTTTTGCACGTCAACATCTGGGACCGTTTTTGTTTTTAAAGATTTATATTTTTGGGCATTTTCTGCCTTTATTTGATTAGGACAGCTGATGAAATGAAAGGGGAGAGAGGGGGGGAATGACATGCAGCAGAGGGCCGCAGGTCGGAGCCGAACCCTCTACATGTGGGCACCCAACTGAGCAATCTGGGCGCACAGATTTAGGCCGTTTATGCCATGTTTCTACAGTAGCCCAGAATGGACAAATCACACTGGATCTAAAGGGTCTTTAGGCTTTGTTACGTTTCCTGAAGGCCACCGTAGGTTCTCCTTCACACCTGGAAAAGGCTCTTCAGTTGGCTGTAATCACTGTGATACACCACTAACTCCAAAGGAAACCTTTAAATGCAGGATTTGTACTTTGAGTATTCCTTCTAACCAGGGGTTACCAAAAGCTCTTTGTAAAAAGGACCTTAACATCAAATGTTTTTAATTCAGTTAACGGCAAACTTCTGAGCATTTAGGCAATAGTTCAATACCAAACTTAAAGTCTAAGCAGCGACTTTAAGCCTGGCGCCCTGATTCATGTCAGGTTTTAATTTGGCTTCATAACCAACACCCTGATATCCTTTGGATAAACAAGGAAGTCAGATGATTTCTGGGAAAAGCTGGCAACAAATTTCCACTGAAAGGAGTTAACATGAAGCAACAGAAGGATTTAGAAAATGTTTAAAGACCAGATAACACAGACACAGGCTGTAAATGATAAATTACTTTTATTGAGAAAAGAGTGATTATGAATCCAAATGACCTGGTTGTTGAATCTGTCGTGCTTAGAGAGTGTGTGTGTGTGTGTGTGTGTTTGCATCACTGAGATGTGGCCATGATGCTGGATACACCTGTGAAAAGACAAAACAGTGAGAGATGAAAACAGAGAAAGAATATCAACTTTAACTTTAAGTGACTGTTTTTTTTAATTTTGAGTTTGCATGTTCTCCCAGTGTGTGTGTGTGTGTGTGTGTGTGTGTGTGTGTGTGTGTGTGTGTGTGTGTGTGTGTGTGTACCTCAGATGAGAAACTCTAGATTCAGAGAAAACCATACAGAATCTGACAAAACTCTGCTTAAAACTTGTCCTTAAGCTATGCAGGGCAAGCCATGTTTGTAATATGTTGTTCATTCACCTTTCAGTCAGCATATAATAACTTAAAGCTGTGGTAATATTTGAAATATAGTGTACGCTTCAACTGATACGGAGTTTCTTATGTAAAATACATTAAGCTGCTGCTGTCCACGGCAGTGTACTGTTTATCTTCCCAGTCGGTACTCCTGCCTTGTCCAAACTGGGGGCTGACCGCCATCTACGGTAGCTAACTCGCTCACTATGGAGAATAGCTTATACAGCCACAATTCAAAAGATCCCTTAAATCTTTTGAAGTGTGGCTGTATAAGCTACTTCTAGAAGAGTGCAGTCAAAAAAAACCTTGTGTGCAAAATCATGCGATTGAGGTCAGTTCATGAACTGACAGGAAAGATTGCAACTTGCAGCATTCACAAATCAGACACGAGGAGTCAGAAACCCAAAAGCACACAAGTGCAACTAGTCAGGTTCATTTCCTGATAAAGTGCAGTGTTACATACAGTACGTTATAACTGGTTCACACGAAGAGCCGGCACGAGGCCATTTGATACGCACTGTTTGTGTCACCTAATTTGGTTGCATTTCAGGAAGGTTATCCTCATTTCTCTTTTATCCGAGCGGCAGCACTCACTCTCAAAGTCGATCTTCTCCACGATGTTCTTGGGCTTGACGCTCTCCTCCTGGTTGAAGATGAAGATTTGCCCTTCCTCGTTCTCCATCCAGCCGTACTTATTCATCCACACCTTCACCTGCGTGTCTGGACAAACGGAGGGAGACAACATGCTTGAAGCTGGAAAGTTCAGTCAGGTTTGTCACTGCGCCATTGGCCTGTCTAAAGAAACGCAGCAGGCCTGTGTGTTTTCCAGACTTCTTACCCAGCGGGTCTCCCAGCATCTCAGCCAGTAACCGGTGCTCGATGGTCTGGTAGGTGATGCCCACGACATGGCAGATGACTGAAGAGGAAGACGATTTAAACAACAGACAATGTTGATCACTTTTCAACAAGTTTAATATGCATTGTTGGCTTGTTTCCGGTTATCTTTCAGACTGGTTATATTTACGGAAAAAGAACTTGACGTCCACTTTGGTGAGTCAGAAGATGATACTCACACTTGCGTACAGAATCCTCGAAACCAGTAATGCCGTCGATGAGCTCTCTGTTCTCCTCAAGACTCGTCTGTGAGGAAGAGGGCATGATGAAATGACGAAATTTTCTTTTCATGAGTAAAAGAAAAAGTCTTTTGCAGGTTTGGAAAAGAGGATAAGAACAAAACGTTCTCAGAAGGACAGAGATGTCACAAGAAAGGTATTTAATGATGGATTAGTCAGCAATAACACTGTGTGTGTGTGTGTGTGTGTGTGTGTGTGTGTGTGGTGTGTGTGTGTCGTACCCAGAAGCTCTGGAAGTGGCACGTCTCCAGCAGGTTTCCCAGGTAGAGGATCTGCCTGATGGGACGCTCCTCTTGCTGCGACACTGTAGTCAAGGAAACGCACCACGATCCAAAGACAGAGCCTGCCTAACCCCCCCCCCATTCAAAGCTGCACCCATTCACTCATTCACACACACACGTTACAAGGTAGTACTTGCATACCTTTCATCACATGTACTACAAATATTATTTCACCAAAACCCGTCAGAACACATGACCAAAAAAAAAAAAAAAGAGTGTACTTGCAAAATGTAATGTGCAACAGAACTGTTTTTCTCCATGACATTGGTTTTGTGATGGTAGGAGCTGCACAGCCCTACAACACATAGGGATCAACTTTCCCATTTGACCCACTGGGGTTCCTGACAGCACATAACTACAGTTTTTTTCTACATTTCTAAATTATATCTTTATAAAATGCAGATGCAATCCTACAAGTAGGAGTCTAGATCTGCTTAAATACATAAACAAACCAAACCCTGGGTATCTTTGCCAGAAAGATCAATCTCTACCAAACACCCCCAGTTCTCTGTGATCATCAGTTTTGTGTCAACTTGCACTTTGACCTTACAGCTCAACGGCTGTCAGGGAGGCTAGAAAATTAGACTTCTCTTTATTAATCCTTTTGGGATGACTCCCGCAAGAAAATTTAAAACAAATGTGCACATATTAGTCAATGGAAGCAACAAACGATTGACAGTCAGATGACCTGAGGTAGGTGAAACAGCACCAAAAGGATACGTGTGTTTGGTCGATCATACACTTGCAGAGAGTGAAGTCGGTGTGTGGCAGGTTGGTCAGAGCCTTCAGCAGAATCTGCGAGGTCACCTGAGTCTGGAAGTAGGCTGGGTTGAACTGGTACCTGCAGAGGTAACGATGTATTTACAAATCGCCTGACATATTTCGGGAAGCACTTTATTTTTCCGGTCTCAGGTGGACACGTGACATTGATCTTGTGAAATGTTACTATAATTTCTTCCTTTTTCTTTTAAATCCCTGCTTTTGTCAACAAGAATCACTGCAAACCTGCAAAAAACATGAGAAACCAGCTAACACACAAACCACTTCAATGTTTGTACTAAAACACATTCACACAAGGAAAAGCAACCAACAAAGTAAGTAGAAAACTAATTATTCGCCCCACCAACAGGACCCCCACCATGTTGGCGCCTGCGACAGCAGTGTTTCCTCTACGCTGATTTTGTAGTGGCGGCCCGCCATGGCAAAATGTCTGCCGCCACGGTATCAGAAATAGGACAGACACACAATTAAGTCACGGTTGCCTTTGAAATGATCCTGCCGACATAAACGGTCCGCACAAAGAGACTCCAGATAATTCTCAAAGTGACGGGTTGATTAAACAAACTGTCCTGTGTCAGCTACCATCATTTGCCTGTATCTGAATATGCACCTTATTACCTGTTATGACTGCACCTTATTCTCCACCGCACTATTTATCACTCTACAGGCTCTGCACACCCATATGAGAATTTATTTATTTTCATGTATATAGCTAATATCTAGACTTTTCTACGGTGTTTTTAATTGTTTCTGTGCTGTATTTTTTTTTAAGCTGTGAACTTTAGACGTAATTTTGTACTACATTTGTACTGTGAAATGACAAATAAAAGAATCTTGAATCTCGAATGGTGGCTGAACTCACAGCTTCAGGACAGCCAGGTTGGCCTCCAGGTCGTAGGCGTTTTCTTTAGCTTGTGTCTCCACGTAGCGCTCCAACGTAGGAAGGTTTTCTGGGTTGTACCTGGTGGGGGGAGGGGGACATTTGCAGCACCTTTTAATTTATCGGTTTTGGAAAGATTAATGTAATTAAGCAGCAGTCCTGAGAAACAAAAGTTTGGCTTCATATCTTTAACAACAACAATCAGTTTGTTTAAGCTAATGTCAGCGTCACACAGCGGCTTTCAAAAACATGTCAGGGTGAATGAATTATCTTCATCTATTAATATGAATTATCTTCATCTAAAATAATAATGTATACTTTATTAATCCTGCAAGGGGAAATTACAATGTTTTCACTCTGTTATTACACACAGGCCTGAATTACACACACACACACACACTCAGTACCTATACATGCACCAATGGAGAGATGTCAGAGTGAGGGGACTGCCCATAGAAAGGCGCCCCAAGCAGTTGGGGGGTTTGGTGCCTTGCTCAAGAGCACCTTGGCATTGCCCCATTGACCAGTTCGCCTATGGGGACTTGGTTCCCAACCCAACTCCCTACAGACTGAGCTACTGCCACCCCAAATTACAAGATAACTTTAATTCGTTTTTTTGACACCATAAAAACATTTTAGAGATACGTGCTTCTCACATCTAGCTACAACAGTAAAATGCAACATATATATTAATCCAGACACATCAGACATAACAGGAAACACTGACTGGGAACATTTTACTGCACAAATGGTTTAATGGGGGAAATGTTGGTACGTCACTCGAGCACAGCTAGCTAACGTTAGCTGCTGTTCAAATCTGCTTTTCCAGTTATAATGACATTTTACTTTGATATATGTATGTATATACCATGCAGTGGTCACATTGACATCAGTAACAACTGCAGAGCTTTAAGAATCGCGCATAAAGCGCCTTTAAATGGGCTCACACTGACATCTCAACTAACGCTAGCTTAAAAACATTAGCCAACAGGCTAAACTAGCGTTAGCTTGTTTAGCAGGTTAGCAATTCGTTCAAAGCTTCATCCAAACCTGTCGATTCCTCGCAGGAGTTTACCCACGTTCGCCCTCATCTGCTCGAAAGACACCGACATTTGGTCCAAACTTTTACAGAAAACTATAGAAGGAAAACCCGAATTAAACCCGCACGTGGGCCGCACAGTAGAAAAGGTACCGGAGCTTAGCGGAGGGGAGGGAGAAAAGGGTCGGACCGGAAACAGCGACGCACAGACGCACCGGAAAGTACACGACAGTTGTGGTGGACGGGACCGGACACGAGGGGGCACTGCCGCACCAATACAGCCGAAGTGCTCCTCTAGCCAAAGTAGTAATTGTTTGTTTCTAAACCAATTACTATTGCACCTAATGTCATAGTTGCTGTTTTATTTTAGCTATTGATATTTTGAGCTTCAGTTAAAATAAGAAGTAGGAACACATTCAACGAGTCAGTCAGAGACATGGACTGAACGGGCCTAAATGGCAAAGGCCCAGGGGCCCATAGTGTCACAGGCCCACCCAAAGTAACACAAAATGACCACAAACTGTCACTTTTACTCCTAAGAAAGATGGTGAAGCGTTTGCATGTCTGTGCCCATGGGGGGCCCGTTGTCTCATTATCATCCTGTTGTCAGCAATGCAGAGAAATGCCACAGTGGTGGAGAGAAAAAGCTGCAACAAACAGCCACATATGCACAGTGGCTAGAATAAGTTTACACACCCAGGCTGAAGTTGATTAAAAAGAGGAATAAAAACATATTTTGGAAATTGATCTTCATGCCTTAATTAAAAAAAAAAAATTAGGAAAATCCAACCTTTTAAGGACACCAATTTTCTTTGTGAATGAATAATGTATTGTAAATGAATGACATAGAGATAGGCATGGGGAACTTTTCATAAGATCATCTCTCAATGCAAATCCAACCAGCTGTTAAGCTAACTGAAATAAAACCATGCCTATCTCTATGGATGGTGAAGGGTATGTGATGATTGGGGGTAGTTTAATTCCAAAGGCCAAGGGAACTTTATTAGGTTATTTATTAGGTGCATTAGCTTTATCAGGATGCATAGTATCCTGATCCATGAAATAACTGGCCTTTAAAAATAATAATGTACCTGCCTCTCTGGGTATTTAACATAGGGGGGTGTATACTTTTGCCCCCTGTATTTTAAGGAAGAACATTTATTTATTTACAATACATTATTCAGTCACAAAGAATATTGGCGTCCTTAAAAGGTTGGATTTTCCTGAATTTTTGTGATTAAGACATTGAGATCAATTTCCAATATTCCGCTTTTTAATCAACTTTAGCCTGGGTTTGTACACTTTCTCAAGCCGCTGTTCTGTGCATGTCAACACCTGTGGTGGCATGGATGCATACATTTTGCAGGAGGGAGTCCTGCATCTGGCGAGGATCTGAAATGACAATTTCATCATGTGGCATTCAGACAGTTTGTTGCATGGCAGCGCGGCGGGACTCCGGGTCCAGGTCAGAGTGGTCATGCAAAGCTGTTTGGTCAATTTGTGTTTGATTTCTAGATCCCAATGGACAATATAGCGGCTGTTAAATGGACTTAGTTAGATTGCTGTCTGGGCAATATACATGTATTTTTAAACCAGTTGTTTGTATATCTCCAAGTTGTTTTATTAACAAGACACAGGAACCAATGCTTCACACAGGCTGTCACTATGATTAACACTTAACACCAGTCCATAGTGTCAGCATCAATGTGCAATAACCCTGTAACACCAACAATGTATTTTATAATGATAAACAGACTGTTTACATGTAAATATCTGTCAAATATATAACCTACTGTCATATCCACCTAGCTCAAATATATAAGTAACCTATATATTATATTGTATATATTATATTAATAATTCTTTATTTATTTCAGCACTATTTGCCCTTTTACATTGCCCTGTTGTTTTACTGTTTACAATCCTCATAGAGCTCTTTATTTACTTTTTTATTTTTAACTTTAGAAGAAGTTGAATAAAACCAACGTGCTAATGAGGAATGACTGAACGCAATTGAAAGTGAAGAAGTTGCATATAATGGACTGGCCCGATTGCTATCTTTACCCCACTTCTCTGTCTCGTTTTGCTTGCAGACCATGACTCCAACGAGGCAGAGTATCTTCTACGTGCATGTAGATCCGCATGATGTGCACATATTTCACACTAACACTAACACGCTGCCTTTTGAATCGTCCCCCACTTGAGGTCAAATCAATAGTTGTTTGCTCTGTATTTACATATAGCATCGGTCCTGCTCTCTAGGCTGAGTTGAGGCTCAGGCAGTTATTGGAGGTGAAGTGGCTTGTTTTTATCTGTCTGTTACATGTGGGTGTTTGTGAGCTGAGAAAGAAATGAGACTGTAGGCAGGTAGCCATCAGACAAAGCAGACGGAAGATAAATGTCAAACGCTGAAGATGGTATCATTACATGATGTCTATCTTTCAATGTGTTCTTTAACTTAACCTTGTGGGGGGTGCCAGTAGCTCAGTCTGTAGGGAGTCGGGTTGGGAACCGGAGGGTTGCTGGTTAAAGTCGGACCAAAGTACGGAGTGTGAATTAGTTGCTGGAGAGATGCCAGTTCACCTCGTGGGCACTGCCAAGTGCTCTTGAGCTGTACCCCCCCCCCAACCACTCAGAGCGCTGGTCCAGCACTGGCAGCCCACTCACTTTGACATCCCTCCATTTGTGCATGACTAGGTACTTAGCATGTGTGTGTGTGTGTGTGTGTGTGTTTCAGGCCAGTGTGTAGTCATTACTAAGAAAAAAAAGTGTAAATTGTAATTTCCCCTTTCTCAAAGAAACCAATTCTTTGAGAAGAATCGGTCCACCCATCACTAGCAACCAGGGTTTCACTGCCATTTATCCCCATATTTAAACAATATCTCGCCCTCCCCTCTCTATGATGGATGGCTTTTCACTCCGACGTCAGGTGTGGCTGTTCAGAACAACTAAACACTTGTGATTTCTGACAAGGTCGGTCAAAATGTCTCCCGAAGTTGTTCTGTTCGAGTATAACCCGACCCGGAGGACAGCCTCACTGAGCTGCAAACATGGCTGCAGACTCAAATCTCTTGATGTAACCCTGCATTGACGTGTGTCAGGTTTCTTTTTAAAGATCTGTCTATGTGCTCGGCTGATGCAGTGTCCTTCTCACTCAGATAGTAAATGAACATGTTGTAGGTGTCTGCAACAAATATCATTTCATTATATGTTTAGGGTGTCACTTAACATCTGGACACTGACAACAGATCAAAGGTTAGTAAATGAACATGCTGCAGTGCTGTAAGAGGCTACAGATAACTATGAATGCCAATGAGTAACCTTTAAAGAACATTCAGACCAGATTCACACCTGATAAAGTGATTTTAACTTGTTATTACGATGCAGAGGGTGCCCTTATTTATCTAGCAGGGAAATGCTGAGCAGGAAGCTGACAGGGAGCTCCAAGCACGAGTGACTGTTCTTGCAGAGCTGCAACACACACACACACACACACACACACACACACACACACACACACACACACACACACACACACACACACACACTTCAGTAGGCGTGAAGCTGAGACTGAAACTTACGCTGAAAACCCCAAGCAGCACAACTGCAACTAATCAGCTACAAGCCACACACACACACACACACGCACGCACGCACGCACGCACACTCACACTCACACACACACACACACACACACACACACACACACACACACACACACACACACACACACACAGAGGATCTTAACCTTTAATTTTAATCTTAACTCTGCCCACATTAGCTCTTTAAAAAACACATTTTTTCATCTTGAACAGAAAACACAAGAAAAAGTCTCTCGCGCATGCACACACCCAACAGGAAACAAAATTGGATTATGCAAATGAGATGAGAAAAAAAAGTTTGAGAGGAAGGTGTGAGAGAGGGAGGGAGGATCGATAACAGGCTGAGAAACAGAAACAGGAAGGTGTGTATGTGTGTGTGTGTGTGTGTGTGTGTGTATGACGGCAGCTGAACGACACACAACAGGCAAAGTGAGTTTTCTCAGCAACTCACTTCTTCTGGGAGTTTATCCGTTTTGTTGCCTGTAGATTGCTGAGTGTGTGTGAGAGTATGTGAGGGAGAGAGAGAGAGAGTGTGTGTGTGTGTGTGACATGCCTAAAGAGGAATATTAGCAACATGAGCATCAACATGGATTCCCAACACAGGGCAGCTCTGGATATCTCCACCAGGAACCCTCAGGATGATTTTGAGCTCCTGCTGAGAGTCGGAGGAGGAACTTACGGAGAAGTTTTTAAGGTCAGAGCCTTCAGCTGCTACGTTTAAACTCTTGTTGTTCGTTCTGCTGCTGCCACTGGTCCCAGTTTCACTTCAAACCAGAAAGGAATTTAAACTCATGAGAAATCTGAAACATTTGAAGAATGAGACTGAGTTATCTTTTAAGATCAAACAGAAGTGTATGGCTGAGTAAACTCGTTAGTATGAAGGGGAAGTTTGTCACACTGACTGCCAGCGTCTCAAGTCAAGCGTGTCTTACTTAAAGAAGCATTCAGGTTTTTAATCCAAGTCAAAGTATCATTACTATAGTGTAGAAATACTCTGTTACAAGTCGAAGTCCTCTAGTCTACATGTGGCTTAAGTAAAAGTGCAAAAAGTACTAGCATCAAAATATCATTTTTATTGTAATTCATTTTTTTTATTTTAGCATCAAAATGTCCTTAAAGTAGTAATAAGTACTCATTATGCAGTATGTCCCATTTTACAATAATGTACAGTATATAATATTATCATATTATTATGCATTAATGTGTTTATTACTTTAAAGTTTTGACTACTTGGTAGCCTAGCCTAGTGGTTCCCAAAGTGGAGTCCTGGGACCCACATGGGTCCTTGAGAGGGTTCTAGGGGGTTCCCAGTAAAAAGGGAAACGATTTTTTCACAAAATGTTTTCATCATAATTCCATCCGTAAGTAACACAATGACAGAATGTGAGACTATTTTGATCATGGGTTTCAAATACTTTCTGTGATAAAACATCTAGAGCCCTATTTTAATGATCTGAGCGCATGGCGTGAAGTTCATGGCGCATTTGCGTTTAAGGTCGCGTACAAATCCACTTTTTCCGCCGGGCGTGTGGTTCAAAAGAGTTGTACTTAGTATCTTCGTTAATTCATAGGTGTGTTTTAGGCGTAACATGCAATCAACCAATCAGAGTGTCATCTCTCATTCCCTCTAAAAGCCAGGCACGTTTGTACCTTGGCGCATTGCTATCATGATGGCGGGTTTGCGAAGCAGGAAGGAGAGATTTTGAAGTGAAAGCGTGCGAGCAGATCACTATGCCACCAAAACTCCACGAGGTGAAGCAGGAGTTCAAATAATGACATGCTGCGTTATTGACTTTAGACCAGGTTTCTGTTGGTCAATGGCGCGACCACTTCCCGCTGCTTCAAGATAGCAATACGCTAAGAATGCACCTGAACACACCTCCCTGTAAGACCAGCACGCCCATGGGCGCAAGTGCATTTGCTATTTAAACGACGTGGACGCTGGACGGGACATTGACAACTGCGTCGGTCTTAAACTAGCAAAGACACACAAAGCGCCGGGTGCAAGATAGGGCTCTAGAAATTTAGACAATCCTCTGAAAAATCTCTAAAATGGAGACCCTGGGACAAAATCTTATGAAATGGGGCCCAGTGGTCTGATTTGTGTCAGTTTAGGGGTCCTTGACATGATAAAGTTTAAGAACCACTGGCCTAACTTGCAATAATACACCATTTATTAGTTGATTCATATTTTATCTTAATCATTTGAATCTGGAAAGAAACTAAAGTTAGCAGACGAATGTAGTGGTGTAAAAAGTACACTATATCTCTCTGGGATGTAGTGGAGTAGAAGTAGAAAGTAGCATAAAATGGAAATACTCAAGTACAAGTATCTCAAAGTTGTGCTTGCTGTGAATGCCGTGTACATAGTTACTATCCGACTAGATGTTCAGTTCCTCAGGGTTGGATAGATTGTGTCCTTCTCACTGGAAATGTCTTTATTAGTTTCAAAGGAAATATAGGTGTGATGGATTTCAGTTTCATTGGTTGATTGCAATCACAACTTGAGTGAAGCTCTGGGTTTGCTAGAGGAAGTGGGTTTACACAAAATGAAAGTATTCTACTTTTTTTGAGAATTTTACTCCAACTGAAACAGAAAAGGTCAGTCTAAACCCTGACTGCTCTATTCTTACGTTTTCCCTTTTCATGTGATTGGATTTATTTGTATTTTACTTCCTGTTTCCTCTCTTATGTTGAGCACAGCTGGGGTTCTTTGTTTGTTAAGGTATTTATTGAAAAATAGACTTTTAATTGTAATTTAAAACTTTTAATAACCAACAAAATGTCTTTGAATCGAAGATTTAAAAGATGTTGACTTTGAGCTTCTGTGTCTGGATGTTGAATGAGCAGCACCTCAAACGTGTTGTTGATTTTATGTAGCATCTACAATGAAAACAGACATTCAACAGAAATCATTTAATACTACTTTATTTTTGTCATGTACCACCGCAGAATTAGTTCCTCGTTGCTAAGCACAAACATCCTTTACACAGTTTGAGATGAAGTGTCAAACTCCAAATGTAAATACTATGTATGAACCAAATAATCTCACATAACAGCGAAAAAATATGAAAGAAGAAAAAAATCCCATGGGCGTACATTTATTAACAACTTAAGTATTTCTAGATGGCTAGGGTAGCTTGCGAGGTGCACCTGAATGCACCATGAAATTGGAGTCACGGGGATGTTCATGAATGACTTACATATTTATAAGAAATCTTTGAAATGTATAAAAACTACACAAGCAGTGGATGTGTTACAGACCATACAAGTATTGGTTGTGGACTAGACCTCTATATATCTATTTATTTATTACTATTAAAAATGATCAGTTTTACAATTCAGTTGTTTCTTTGTTATAGTTGGATACCTGGTCTGTATTTGGTACTCCATGTATTTATCTCTAAATTAAGATTGTAATGGCTTGAATTTGCTAAATAAATAACTAAAAACATAACTCACGGAGAAGGCAAACATGTTGCCCCACCGATGACTAGCATGAGGTTTCCAGTTCTGTTGTTTCTCCGTTATCTCCGAGTCCGACAGTGTCTTTAGCTGCGTGCTAGCTACGTGATGGTCTGTGTGTTGTTGTTTTTCTACAGCTTGGGTACTTTTGATACTATTAACGGAGGTTGTATCGTTTTAAACTTGTGATACTGAGGCTTAGGTATCACTTAGGCTATGGAAAAACAGAGGTGTCCGTTTTATTTCACCAGAGCACTGTTTAAAGATGAGAATGACTTCTCTTTAAGGTCGATTTACCAAGTTAAAATGATACAATCTCCGGTTATAGTATCGAAAGTACCCAACTTATAGAAAAACAACAACAGACAGACCATCACATAGCTAGCATGCAGCTAAGTAATACTACTAATGTTAACCAGTCCCTCCAGAAAAATGCAATTATGCGATCACATAATTCAATCAACCAAAGTCTGCATATGTATGCGGGGGCCGCACTTTAGCCGCACAAATTGCAGATTTCCGCGCAAAATAATGCGGGGCTTGCATGATTTCATGATCCCCGCATTTTTGTCGCATATATCTTAGCAGAAAGTTAAAAAATGTTGCGTTTACTTCACACAGGAGCAGCCATTTCTGCCTGTTGCCATGGGACTGTTTTGAAGTGACGTAATTACACGACAAGACAAACACAGTCTCTTTTTCATCAAACAGCAGTTTTTGCAAGTTCCCGCAATTTCATCGCATGAAATTGCATAATTATCCCGCATATAACATGGCATTTCTTTAAGAAAACAAGCCGCATAATCAAGGACTTTTGCCTGCAACAATCACAAAAAAACTCTGCATTTTTCTGGAAGGACTGATTAACATGGAAGATGGAATTTAGTCTCATTCATTTGCTAATACTCTTGTTCAGGTGTTGGCCTCTTGGACTGGTTGGTATTTATTTATGATAATGTGGGTCAGAAATTTTGATTTATTCTCTAGAAAGTGCTTAAAGTCTCCAGATTGAACTGGGGCATTTAAGTTAAGTCTTCCAGTGTTTTTGTGTAAAAACAGTTAGGAGATAAGCCTACAGATCATTGCTGATGTCACCCCCAAATCCTGTGATTTCAATAACTATCTGATATACATTTGTGGTATTTTAAAGAATGCATTATATGAATCAGGGACATATTGCAAATAAGACTCTCACCAGCAGCTATATGTTCCATTCATGGTCTCACCAGATGTGTTGACAATTCAAAATGGATTAAGCTTGATTTCAATATTATTAAGAATAAAAATGTCCTGGTAGATTTGGGCATCAGTTTCAGCTTGTACTATACTTTTGAGCGGCTGTTTGCAGCACGTCTGTGGATATTATGGCATTATATTTTCAATATCAGGCTGTATAAAGAGGCATAGACCATAAACTAGTCTATCCTGTGCTTAAACTGTTGAACAATGAAGTGCAGTAAATGTTACTGATGCAAAGCAGGTTAGCTGTAAAGGGAGCACACTTCCTCTAAACAGGTCACTTGATTTGTTCTGTTTTACAGAAAGGGACATTTGCATAGTTAATTTCTCAACACATGGACGCACACACACATACACCCACGTATAGATCAAACATGCACATGCACTGAAGAACATGTTTTCGGTTACATGTTGCTACACTCAGTATGGTGAGTTCAGTCTGCCAATGCAGCACTATCGCACCCTGAGCAGTGGTAAGAAAGGAGAGAAAGTAGATCACTATGGAGATCAGGGGTAGAATGTAACAAAAGTACAGTTACACAAGTACCGTAATTAAGTACAAATTTCAAGGTACTTGTACCTTACTTGAGTATTTCCATTTTTTGCTACTTTATGCTCACTCCACTCCATCTCAGAGGTAAATAATGAACTTTGTCTATCAGGTTTAGTTTCATTTCACATAGTCTCGCTTTGCCAGACCTTCCTCCACAGGGCTGCAAAGGAGGGTCTGGCTAGTCCCCACAGCATTCTGGGATGAGAGAAAAACATGCTCTGGTTTATTGGCATTTCTTTGAACCAATCACAATCACTTTGGGAGCAACGGCACATCTGCAAAATAGCCTCGGGAAGGAACTTGTTTTGGTGGAACGTATGTATGTTTAAAAGTTGTTTTAGTCGCGCAACAGAAAACTCCGATTGGACAGATGGTCCAGCTAGCTGTCTGGATTTACCCTGCGGAGATCTGAGGACCAGGTAACCGTAGTCCTCATAAACCCACCAAAGTTTTGAACGCCAACACAAAGGAAGCCCAAGGCAACGGACATCCGGCTTAAATGAATGAAATCCAGCAGAATTTCCATCAGCAACGGAGCAATCCCGGAAGTGGACTTTATTTATAGCAGAATGTCTGTGTATAATGGTGCAGCAGCTTTAAGTTGTAGAGGCTGGAGCGTCACACACAGCTCCCTTTAGGGGGATCGGTTAGAGGATTGGATACTGACATGAAGACAGTCAGAGAGAAGGATGTGGTGACTGCACTGCTTGAGTCAGATTTGCATAGTACAACTGGTTTTCCCTGCTCAAGATACAGTAACTACTCAGGTTTAATCAGAGGCTTTTCACTGGCAGTTCATATCCATGTTCTCATTCTTGCGTAAGAATAAAGAGCAGTCTGATGGTGTCTCATGTTATCATGCTTCATGACATGTTTTATTTGTTACACAGTGAATATTGAACTTTAGCTAAACCTAAATCGGAAATCACATTGTAATCGCAATATCTGGCAGAAAAATTGCAGTTAGATTCCACCCCCACACACACCCCCTCCCACCCCGAATCGCCCAGCCCTAGTCTAGATCAACAGATGTCCACACTTTCATTTATTAAAAAATAATGAATTACTAGTGTCATCTCAGCCAGAAACACACCGTCATACATATACACTATGGAGTGCTTCTGACAGCGCCAGACAACAAAACCTAACGTTTTTAACCAACACAAGATTATACAAAAAGGAATGGAATTAAAAAAGCAATTAAGAATTTGTATATTACTGAAAAAAAAAGAGAAACAGTATCAATTACCCATATCAAGTAGTTCAGCTTTACAGTTGCATTAAATTGACAGTGTGAAAGAAGAATAATAGCAGACATGTTGGCATGCACCCAGGTAACATTGCTAACTGCTGATGCACACACTACAAACTTCCTTTCTCTTATCGTCCTCAGTTGTGCCAGTTTTACCTGTTAGACAACAACAACAACACCACCACAGCAAAGAAATGAACAGTTTTATCATATTTAGCCAAGCATTTTACAATAGGAACACACTTACAAAGAGAAAGGAATGCTGTGTGTCAGCATTCATTGTTAAAATAAACTGGAGGCTTAGCATTGAAATGTGTGCAGATTAAAACAGGAACAGCTTCCTATTTCAGTGCATGGTGCACACCGATGCAGCCTAACTGCGATTATTTGACTGATATGACATTGTGATATGATTCACAATGTTGGAGGGAATGATCAGTGTCATTGAACAATATTCAAATTAAAATGCTTGTGTGATATGTGAGAGGACCTGACTGTAGGATATGATTAGCAGGCCGGGTCGCTGCCCCTCCCCCCTTCCCTACGATTTGCATATTGCACTAGTCCAAATTGCAATTTCAGTAAAATTGCGATAAAAATAAACCTACAACTCACTATATAGAGCCCAGTTGCACCATTGTGCTTCAATAACGTCAAGCTTCAAAAATGCAAGTTTGAATCATTCTTCTTCTTTTGGGATCAAAACTATTTCACATTTGGTGTCTGAATAATATTGTTTTTTATCTGTTAAAATACTGCTAGTTATTACTGAAAGAAAGAAGAAGAAGGCTTTTGTACGGCAGTGTAAACAAAAACAGCAGTGTCTGCAGAGATATGATCTGGGGAGTTTCCTCTTACCTATCATTTCACCAGAGAATTTCTAATAAATGGAGTACTTCCACTTTCTGGAAACTTCCGGCTTCTGAAGCGGTTGCAGAATGAATGGTGGTCTATGGAGCTATACCCCTCAAAATCCACTTTTCTCAGGTTGTACATTTTTTGTCCAGTAATTTGAATGTTGCATTTGACAAGGGAGGCAAAGACTTTTTTTTAAGTCGTTTTTTTTTGTTCTAAAAAGCCTTGTTGTGTTGTAAATGACGTCATACACATTGTACGGCCAGATATACTGCTTTACGGCAAGCTCTGAGTCAATTCCTTTTTTCTCGATCCTGTATGATGTAAAAGCGCTTTGATTAGTCGTTAAGACTAGAAAAGCGCTATATAAATACAGCGCATTTACATTTAGGCTCTCTGTCACTCCCCGATGTGAGTCGAGTGCAGATTTGAGTCGTGCATGCGTCACTTTGCAACAAGTAGCCTACAAGATCCTAACGAGAGACTTCTGTAATGTCAAAACAGTAAAAATGGACCTACATAACGTAGTTGGTTCACTGCTGGCTACAAGTTAGCATCAACACACAACAAAGGTTGTCACTAGAATGGCGATTTGAGCTAACGTTAGCATCCAAATAACCATAGAGAGCTACAACGTTTTGAAATGACTGCTAGCTTAGCTACAAGCTAGAAATCAACCACAACAAGGGCTGTCATTTGAGTGGCGTTTAGAGCTCACGTTAGCAACCAAACAACCATAGATAGCTACAACGTTTGTGAAATTATTTCCATCGTCTGATATTGTTTGTAATGACATAAGTTTATTATTTCATGAATTTCACAAATTTCAGCATGACAGCAGTCACATCGGGCCCTGACATCTCCCTGTCAATACACGTGCTAGTGTTCATTAGCAGAATGCTAGCGTGTTATGGGCAACAACAACTCAACTTGTAAGAAATCAAAAGTAATAGTTCATTCAACTTTTGACTTATAATCCATGCTGAACTTGCAAAAACTACAATCAAATCTGAAATTTCTCAACGGCAATCAGGTGAAAGACACAAATTTAGAGTCCCATTCATTTTGCACTCGCCCACAATCACCCCCCCAGTGGAACTCTGGTGGAACTGCAACCAAATGGGGCTTGATAGGGAGTGAACAGGCTCTCCATAGACGGACTCTGAACAATGGGGGCCCGGGACCATGAGCCTCCTTGAGCTTATTACTTTTATGCATGATAAGGATCTATCGGAGATCTACCCCAACTGTAGGACCGCACTTACTCTACCAGTCTCTGTGGCTCAAGCAGAGAGGAGCTTTTCAAAACTAGAGTTGATCAAGTCTTACCTGAGGTCAACTATGTCCCAGGAACGGCTCACTGGCGTCAACAGTACCAACCACTCAATAGGAGAGCCGACGGCCGCCATTAGCTCCCCCAGTAAGAGTGGTCGCCCCGTGTTGGCTGAGTCCTGCAGTGGCCAGGTTCTCGAGTCCGACCTTTGCTGCGTGTCATCCCCCATCTCTCTCCCCCTTTCATGTCAGTCCACTGTCTCTACACAATAAATGGAAAAGCCCCCCAAAAATAATCTTTAATAGGGGAGCTGATTTCATACGATGACATCATTGATCATTTTGCATCAAGGAAGGCCCGAAAAGTTAGGTTTTAGTTTGTGTTTTGAAATATATATATATACATATATATTATAATAACATAAGTGAAAGAGAAAATTATATTTCTCAATTGCACAAATCCTTCATTAGAACATTTGAAGAACACACTTAAGAGAATTTAACTATTTAACTATTGCAATTACAACAGGAAACACTTTTTAAAGTGCACGATCTCCACTTCCAACATTGTCAAAAGACAACGAACACAATTTTGCACAAAATATGACAGTATAAGTTATCAGAAGTTAAATAAATATACACTATAGGGTGTAACTCAGTGTAAAACCACCAGTGGTTTCCTCTGTGTGTCTCCAGTCATATATGATCACTGTCAGAAGACCCGAGGATCACTCTGTAGTCACTTTTCTGACGTGATCAACAAAGTCTTTTCAGTTGTAACTATTTTACTCAGACCTTATTTTGCACACTAGTTCTTGACCCAGAAAGGTTCTTTCTGAAACATAAACGTCTGTTTGATGATGGATGTTGCCTTCTCATCTGTGCACAGTTTACTGTAAGGGATTTTACCTTTATGAAACAAGTGCACTGTAACTTTGGTGCGGGGCTTTGGTAATTGACTCAGACTTGACTTAGCTGACTGCAACTCTGCATCCAATCGTATCCGGATCTTTTGTCCTCTAACAGTAAAACGCCTGACTCTCCTTATCAGATGTGGCTTGTGCTACTAAGCTGCAGTCAGAGTTGCTGTTCAATGCGGTGCAACTTTTGTTTCAGGCCTCACAGAAGCTGTGGGCTGCACCTGTGTTGAGTGTGCGACCTAAAACGCAAAAAAAATAAAAAATAAAGAAGTGAGACGAAAGAGCAGAGTCAAGTTAACTGTGTCAGGTTTCTGCTAAAACAGTGTGTGTGTGTGTGTGTGTGTGTGTGTGTGTTTGTGTGTGTGTGTGTCTTTGCGTGTGCATGTACATCTGTGTTTTACAATGAAATATGCTTGACTTCCAAGTTAGGGTTGATTTATCTTTAACTCAAAAAAGAGGAAGAGAGATAATTTATAATGCTGAAAACATCAAACAAATGCATCCAAACTCCATCCCATAACTGGTGCATGAATGTGTGTGTGTGACTGTGTGTGTGTGTGTGTGTGTGTGTGTGTGTGTGTGTGTGTGTGTGTGTGTGTGTGTGTGTGTGTGTGTGTGAGAGAGAAAGAAAGTGAGGGAGCATGTGCTTTAGTAGTTTGTTAGATCAAATGTCTTAGAGATTTAATCTTACTGTATAAATGACCTGAGAACTAAATGACCCACAGTCAAATGAACTCTGCATTATCACTTTAATATCTACGAGTCAGTTCCTCCACAATCGTCCTCTGTGTAAAAGAACTCCTAGTCTAACAACTAAAAACAAATCTTTGTGTGTGCCGATCGTTTAGCCTGTGGTATTGCTTCTTGCAGCTCTCTCGAGAACCACTTATACAAACGTCACATTCACATTGAGCTTCCATGGGTCCTGAGCATGTTGCAGCTACTCCTGTTGAATGTTTTATATGTCATTGACTGCTGACTCCTCAGTCGCCTTAACCCAACATTCTCACTCCCAACTCGTCAACATACATACTGACGCTTGGTCAGGACCCATGGGCGTCACCTTCGGACTCGCTGGGTATCCCCTTAGCGTCATTTTTCAATGTGCAAGGTAAAACCACTTAGTTAGGATTAGAAAAGACGGTGGTCGGGGTTAAAAGATGTACGTTTTAGTGACACACAGGACAAGAACGGGACACAAACCCCAATGTTGTTTCAATGCTGTGTGTGTGTGTGTGTGTGTGT
Organism: Percina caprodes; assembly: GCA_013375575.1. Classification (NCBI taxonomy): domain Eukaryota; kingdom Metazoa; phylum Chordata; class Actinopteri; order Perciformes; family Percidae; genus Percina; species Percina caprodes. The sequence continues at coordinate 2,373,246 of JABXJD010000077.1, read as the reverse complement.
GTGTGTGTGTGTGTGTGTGTGTGTGTGTGTATGTAATTGTAATTGTAATTATTATTTATCTATTTGAACAGGGACAGTGCACAAAAGACATTAATAGATATCTTGTACCAGGTTGTAGCAAATTGCTACTTTCCACCCGTAGTCCCTGTGTGTGTGTGTGTGTGTGTGTGTGTGTGTGTGTGTGTGTGTGTGTGTGTGTGTGTATGTGTGTGTAATTGTAATTGTAATTATTATTTATTTATTTGAACAGGGACAGTGCACAAAAGACATTAATAGATGTCTTGTGCCAGGTTGTAGCAAATTGCTACTTTCCACCCGTAGTCCCTGTGTGTGTGTGTGTGTGTGTGTGTGTGTGTGTGTGTGTGAGTGATTGTGAATTACTAAGATCAGAGAAAGGAAAGACCCCTGAAACTAGAAAACACACTTCAAGGTGGAAATGTTGCAGCGGCTTCTGCAGTGACGTCCAGTTGTGTGTGTGTGTGCACGTGTGTGTGTGTGTGTGTGTGTGTGTGTGTGTGTGTGTGTGTGTGTGTGCGTGTGCGTGTGTATATTGGTTGTTTACTTGTAGGCTGTCTTTCCTCCTAGTGACCTCTCTGATGTCACACACACTGACACTAACACACACACTCCTTCGATTGAGTGGAGTTTCCGTTGTCATTGTTGCCACTATATGCTTTTGTCTGTCTCGACTGTCCTCCACATGTCTGACTACTGTACACAGGTTCTGCTGCTTTCCACAAGGAGACATGTACCTGCTATGAATTGCTCTGTTTCAATTAGAACTGTTGTGTAATAACGCGTTCAACAAGGTTCAACAACTCTCTGACAATAAACATGACTAACTTTCTCAGAAACACATTTCACAGATACATCAGATGAACTGTGCAGCAAATATGCTGTATATAATATATGTATATATATATATATACTTTTCCATCGCTAGGCAACAGTATGGCCCCTAATTAACTTCAATTAATGTCATTTGCTTACATTGCAACAGGAAATAAACTTGGGGCCATTTAGTAGATAATAGAATAGAATAGAATTTGTGAAATGGTTTATATACTGTATATTGTATATATGCATCTTTACATATATATATATATATATATATATATATATATATATATATATATATATATATATATATATATAAAGATATCTGTGTTAAATGTAAGCCAATTGTTGATGACCGACCGTCCTCCACCGCGACCACAACACCCCGACTTTCCACTGTGACATTTCAACGTCAACATACGTCCAACTGTGAAGTGTCAGCTTCCATTACAGTTTATCATTTTAATTTTCCGACAAAATGAAAGCAGTGGCTTGACAGCGGAGGTGGTCACCGCATGCCTTCTAGTCGTGTCTCGAAAAAGTTGTCTCTTTTTCGTTTTTTGAGGGGAAAGTGTTTTTCTCATTTGATTAGCATCCTAAACGCTAACAACGTCCTGCTCATTTCATGAAATATGCGTCAACAAACCTGTTTTGTTATAACACTTCAGTGACAACAGGGAAAGACAAGTGGAACTGTTCGAAGTACGAATTACGAAGCATTTTATCTTTTGATTGGAGTCATAATACTCTCCGCCTTAAAGGATTTGAACTGCTGACTGATATTTGGTGCTAAAATAACCAATGCGTCACGTTTTAAAAAATCCCTTCTCTGAGGCAGTGGAGTTTCCGTTAACTGTGTACCTGTCCTCGCTGACCGAGTACGCTTCTGACTGTTTTCTATTTCATGGGTGACTGAATGTGAATGAGTAGGTGGCCAGTCATGTCTAAACTACTGTCTGGTATATGCAATGGTTCAAGAAGTATTCAGATCTTTTACTTAAGAATATCAATACCAGGGCGCCCGGATGGCCCAGTTGGTGGAGCGGGCACCCATGTGTAGAGCCCTTTGCTCCGGGTTCAGCTCCGACCTGCGGCCCTTTGCTGCATGTCATCCCCCCTTTATCTCCCCTTTCATATCTTCAGCTGTCCTGTCATTAAAGGCCTAAAATGCCCAAAAAAATCTGTAAAAAGAAGAGTATCACGTGCCATTCCCCTGCCCCCTCCCGCTCTCAATGGATAAAGGATGCGCTTCACTTTATGAGATTAGAGAAAATTAAGTATTCGCTTCGCTTCTCAGAATGGAAATTCCTTCAAATTTGGCAACCCTTCCTAGATCATGTTAGGTCTCTCCACATAGACATTGACCCTGGTATCTAGGCAACTACTTGCCCCCCATAAGCAGTAGCTTGTAGCACAGTAGCTGTTTTGTTTGTTTTTGTTTTTTGTTGTTGCCCCCTTTTTTTTAAATTTTTTTTTAATCACTTGTTTGTCTTTGTGAGCGTGTGGGCATTCATGTTCTGTGTGTTAGTGTATATATGTAAAGGCATACACAGCCTATATCAGGGTGGGGGGGGGGGAACTGGGTGTAAATCATATACCTGTTAATACCTTGTGTCATAGATTGACTCTGTACTGGTTTCATTCTATAGAAGAAGTGTACTATGTATCCTTTATGTTCAAAATCCCATAAATAAATCATACAAAAAAAAAAAAGAAGAAGAAGAGCATCAATACTATTACTCGGTAGGCAGAATGGCCCATTTAAAAATAATATAAATGATATTGCTGAATTTCAAATATTGATGCATTAATGTGTTCATCATACTAAAATAAGTAGGCTAGCAGCAAAAAATACTCTTTAGTCAACTGAATATCTTTGAGTCGGGGACGTCGTCTTGGGCTTTGGGAAACAAGGATTGACATTTTTTCACAATTTTCTGACATTTTATAGACCAAACAACTAATCCATTAATTGAGAAAATAAATCGTAGCCCTAATTTTTATAGAGATGTAATGCAAATATAACATAGAACATGATGAAAATGAATGACACGATGAAGTATAATCTCTCATCAGTGTTTTGATGTGTCTGTAAGTTGAAGTAATAATATCGTGAACTGCTTCTGCATTGTTAAGTTTAAGGGCTCTTTGGACACGTGTGTAGCTGTAACCTATTTTCAATAGTGATCTCCATGGAGATCGATTTTGGAGATTTTAAGGAGAGTTCCCACTGATACGTTCTCTGTAGTTTTTTGAAGGTACAATGTAAAGATTCCCACTGTATTAATCGCTTTGTGTTGCCAATGTGTGAGCGGTGATGTAAAAACTGAGACCTTCCTTCTTCCTACTTTCTCGGTTGCCTATAAACGCCTGCAGACTGATTTCTGGAAAATCCAAAAGATGACGCAAGATTACGCGAGCTCCAGAGAGCCTTGCCTCTTCGTACATCCAGGCTTCAGCCAACAGCATCTACTAGCTAACATTAGCTTAGAAATGGAGCGCGTGGACTGACCAGCTGGCACACCGGCGGCACTTTTCTTTGTGTGCCGACGAGCTTTTTGGGTTAAAAGCCCAAATTTATTTTAATTTTTGTTTTTAATTATTATTATTTTTAATTATTTTATTTTTGTCCGGCCCATGTACCGGCCCATAAAAGTGGTAGGCCTGGATTGTTTTTTCAATTGACACTGGGCTGGCCAAAAACACTTTAAAAATATCCCTTTTTTTCAGTACACTCCCCTACTCTCACATTGAAATGGACTAGTCCGTAATGGTACGAAAGATAAACACAGTGACAGAAGAACTGGGAAGTACACAAATAGAGACAAAGCAAGGGGGCATTTGATAATAATAATAATAATGCATTAACTTTAGTCTTGCATTGCCAGATCGAAAGTCTGGCTACATCACAGATGCATTCTGGGATAGGAGAAAATAATGGCCTGGGTTGTTTGCATGTCTTTAAAGGTCTCATGGCATGAACATTTGACTTTGGTTGGTTTTTTAACATTAATATGAGTCCCCCATGCCGCTGTAATCTTGCTCTTGGTCAAGGCCACACCCCCAGCCTCCACCATTAAATGAAGTTAACTGTTCACACAAGACAGTAATGTGAGCTATTTAAATTAGCTGGATACATGGTTAAATGTAATTTGCTCTAACCAGTGTATCGCCATGTGTGATCAGTGTGTAGCTTGCTTGCTCGATAGTTTGCACGCAGAGAGCAAAATGTGAGGGACACCCGGCGCGTTAACCGTGTGCCGGATGTAGGCAAATATCCTGGATATGTACTTCCTTTGATCCAGACTATTTGAACTCTGATGGGGTCAAGTACTTTTATACATACGTTATTTAACAGCAGCATATGTAGTTTGTATTTGTCTGCAGCTTTTCTGTTTGACATGATGTGTCATTCAGCTTAATACTATAATACTATATCATTATTTTACAGTGAAAGAACTTTTAATCACAATGTTACAGAAAACTTGCTGAAACAGAAACAATCAGCTTGGATCCATTTGTTTCAATATTAAAGTATGAATAGTTTCTTTTTATAAATAGTGTGAATAAACAAAGAGAAGTGAGATCGCTTTCTGTTATCACACTTTTAAAGGTCATTGTGTGTGTGTGTGTGTGTGTGTGTGTGTGTGTGTGTGTGTGTGTGTGTGCGTGCGCATGCGTGCGTGCGTGTGTGCGTGTGTGTGTGTATGTGTGTGTATGTGTGTGTCTTTAGTGGTGTAGTCTGATGTTTGTTGCACTCTACTGATCTGGACAGAAAACATGCAAATGAAGCTCTATGGCACTCAAGAAAACGCACCACATTTACAACGACTACTGTAGGTACATTTACCCAAGCACTGTACTTCAGTACATGTTTGAAGTACAAACATACTTATACTTGAGTGTTTCTATTTTATGCTACTTTATACTTCAACACCACCACACCTCACAGGCAAATATGGTCCTTTTACTCCAACACATTTAGTTACTTTTCAGATTCAGATCAATACTACAAAATATAATCTACTAATAAATGATGATGTATTATTATAGGTTAAGCAGTCCAGCTGTTTATAAAGAAGTTGAATGAGTGCCACCTTTCCCAGCTGCAACATAAAGTAATGAACACATGAATGCATCAATAATTAGGGCTGTGTATCGTTACCTATCAATAATTATAATCCAGTGATATAATATGATTCAGAAACGGTCCACTCTTCATGATGAGTACGTTACGTGTATTTTGATGCTGATACTATTGTACTTTTACTTGAGTAGCATTTTGTAATTCAGGCTTTTTACTTGTAACAGAGTATTTATTCACTGTAGTATTGCTACTTTTACTTAAGTCCAAGATGTGAATCCTGTAAAAGTACTAACCGGTTTATGCGTCTTTGTGTGTTCAGGCACGTAACAAGCAGAATGGAGAGCTGGCAGCCATTAAGGTCATCAAGATGGAACCAGGTGAGATGTGTCTTTGAGTGTTTATCCTTTTAAGAGAGAGGCGTTATGACTTGTTTGTAATAATGCCCAAGGCTTGAGAGGACACGGAAATACAAGCCTCAAGATATTCTACCTAAGCACCTGCACAGAGGTAACAAACATGTTTCCAGCCTAGTATATTTACTCATTTACTCAAGTACTGTGCTTACATATGCTCCAATGGAGGATTCTTCATATTAGGACTATCCTGAATGAAAAAGAGGGAGTATACGTGTACAACTAAACCTTTTTGTTATACTCATATATGCACACATCAGTTTTAAAAAGAGCTTATTGTCTGTATAATATCATGTCCTTCAGGGACGTATAGGGAAGTAGTAATAGAACAGCTGAGTGGGAGTTGCATCAGTTAGACAGACAGTGTTGGGTGGGTTATACACAAGGGGGGTAAGCCAGCCTCCACTAAGCGTGGCTCCTATGGCGCCATTTTGATGCTACCTAGCACTCACCCGCAGTTAGCATTCCATTGACTCCCATTCATTTTCACGTCACTTTGACAGCAAATAACTTCCATCTGAAGCGTTTAAACACTCTATTTGTCCATTGTTTATATCGAAAGAAACACGACAATGTATAAAAGGCTCCATTTCCTTGTATCTCACGTTATGGCTCCCTAGCAGCTTTTGTAAAAATGGGCTAACTTACTGTCTCATAGTCGACATTTACCGTAATGTCAGGAGAAGCTCGCAGGCAGTTTTGACTTCCATTAGCTGTTTAGGTTTAATTACTAATGGTAACTACCATTTTAGTTAGCAATAATTAGCCTGTGGCTATGTTATCTCCTTATATATACTTAATCTCTCCGTCTCTGCTGATTGGGAATGATTGAGATTTCTCATGGCACAGCTACCAGAAGACTTACAACTTTCAGACAGGTTGTTCACACGATCCGTCTTACCTGCACGATCCGTTTTGCGCATGTGCAATATGTTCGCGCAGATGATAATCATGATGTACGAGGATTTACCTGTGATTTACAGCACTGCACGATCTGTTCCACAGTAGCGGTCTGCTGTTAGCCTCCACCGGAAAGCTAACGACGTATAGCTAACAGCTAATTCGGCTAACTGCTAGCTGACAGCTTGATTCAGCCTAAAATAACATTACTCAAACTAAACAGTGGGAAAAGCAGCTCCAGCTAAATTAAAACTTTACAGTAATAATAAAGACAAGTTTTGAGTGATTGTATTTTAAATGAGCACAAGTAAAGTAGAACTGACATAACAGCTGTTATATATTTAAACGGTTATTTTAACTTTTGAGGGTCAATATATAAATATATATAAAAAGATCTTTTACATGCTGTCTCAGCTAGTGGTTAGCCAAATTAGCTGTAAGCTAAACTAACGTTTCCGGTGGAGGCGAACAGACTTTCTTTAACTGTCTATGGGAACAAATCGTGCAGTGTCGCAAATCCGCGTTCATCATGATATCATCTGCGTACGCGCAAACATATTGCACATGCGCAGGACGGATCGTGTACCGACACATCTACGTCGTCAAGCTCAGTTGGAGGCTGCGCAGTAACGCTCAGCCATCACCGGAAAAGGTCTCCTAAAAGCCGACAGTCTCCGTTGAAAACAACGGCTGTCGGTACACGATCCGTCCTGCCTGCACGATTCGTTCTGCGCATGTGCAATTTGTTCGCGCATACGCAGACGATATCATGATGAACGCGGATTTACAACATTGCACGATCTGTTCCCATAGACAGTTAAAGAAAGTCCGTTCGCCTCCACCGGAAAGCTAATGTTAGTTTAGCTAACAGCTAATTCGGCTAACCACTAGCTGAGACAGCATGTAAAAGTTGAAATAACCGTTTAAATATAAACAGCTGTTATGTCAGTTTTACTTTACTTGTGCTCATTTAAAATACAATCACACTGCAAAGTCTTAATTCAGCTGTAGCTGCTTTCCCCACTGTTTAGTTTGAGTAACGTTATTTTAGGCTGAATCAAGCTGTCAGCTAGCGGTTAGCCAAATCAGCTGTTAGCTAAGCTAACGTCGTTAGCCTTCAGGTTGGAGGCTAACAGCAGATCACTACCGTGGAACAGATCGTGCAGTGCTGTAAATCCCTGGTAAATGTTCATACATTATGATTATCATCTGCGCGTGCGCGAACATATTGCACATGCGCAGAACGGATCGTGCAGGCAGGACGGATCGTGTACCGACAGCCATTTCTTATACTGTCTATCGCAATACAGCACCGTAAAGAAAAGACCTTTACGACAGCAGGTGTGGTAAAAACACTACCACTTTTGTCCAAAGCGGCCGCTAAAATCCACACAAACTGAAAGCCTCTTTAAGTAAAAGTATGTAAGTATTATCAGCAAAATGTACTTAAAGTTTCACGTGAGAACCACCTATCTTTAAAAAGTCAACTTTTCATAGTGTCAGAAAATCAGCCCTGTTGATCCAAGAGGCTTTTCATACTTTTATTTTACAATAAACTTGAAAGGAAAGGAGTTAGATGTCTTAAAGTCTTGGTTAGCATGTGTACCCACTAACTGTGTTCATATGTAATATGGCTAAAATAATAAATATTGCTTCCCCTCATTCTGTCTGCTTCCACAGAGGATGATTTTTCTATCATCCAGCAGGAAATTGTCATAGTGAGGAGCTGCAAACATCCCAACATAGTGGCTTATTATGGCAGCTACATACGGTGAGTGGTCTGTCTCTCTGCCCCCCAACCTCTCTTATTAATCTCAGATACAGACGTTAACTCCTCTTTTGTCTGCAGAGCCAATAAACTGTGGATCTGTATGGAGTTCTGTGGAGGAGGCTCCCTGCAGGATATCTACCATGGTGAGTGAGTGTGTGATTGAGTTTATGTTTTATGTTGATTGGTTTCACACACATACATACAAATCACATTGAAGAAATATAAAATGCATGTAAGGGTGTGGTAGAAACACGTAATGGCTTATAGGCAAGGCAAGGCAGCTTTATTTGTATAGCACATTTCATCAACAGGGCAATTCAAAGTGCTTTACACAACAACAAAAACAAAAAAACAAACAGATAAAACACATAAAACACAGAAGAAACAGTTAAAAATAGAAAATAAAAACAGATAAAATGTATATAAAAATACACCCTAAGGTCTAAACGCTCAAAATCACCAGTACATTTTAAGAATTAGTGTTCAAAAGTTTCATTAAAAATGTAAAAAAAGAAGAGAAATACATGCCGAGAAGGAGAAATAGTTGCTGTATTTACAGTATGAACAAATCTTCAGTTCAAAACACTCAAAGTGGGCTCTGGGGACGGCCAGAGGTCCTTCAAGGTGGTCCCCAGCAAAAAGGGGAAGATTTTATGTTTTTTTACTATGATTCCAACCATACTCCATGTAACACTATGACATAATGTATGACTATTTCATCATGGATTTATTACTGTAATAAAACAACTAAAAGGAAAACTACTACTTTACGGAGGACCCTGGGATTAAATATTAAGAAATTACTTTTCCACTTACGGGATTGTTCAGGTGCCGCCGAGAATTTGGCCGGATGAACCTACACGTTCCACCAAAACAAGTTGCTTCCCGAGGCTATTTTGCAGCGGCACCATGGCTCCGTCCGGTGCTTAGCGACACTCAAAATGATGATGATTGGTTTAAAGGAATGCCGATAAACCAGAGCACGTTTTTCTCCCGTCCCAGAATGCAGTGTGGACTAGCCACACCCTCCTCCGCAGTGTTGTGGAGGAAGGTCTGGCAATGCGAGACTTTTTAAATGAACCTTGATCACTTACAGTGATGTATTCTGGAGGCTGTAAACTATTAGTATTGAATTATTAAAAGTAAATTGTGTTCCACAGTGACTGGTCCTCTGTCTGAGCCCCAGATCGCCTACATCTGCAGGGAGATGCTGCAGGTAATTAATACTCCACTTTAAAGGATTGACTCTGGAGCTGCTGATAATGATGTCTATGGCACTACTGTTTTATTCCATTTATTATTCTGTGTTTATTTATCTTTTTTCCTCTTCATTTCTGAAATGGGTTTAATAGTTGAAATTAATAAGGGAAAGCTTTTATTTATATTACCCAGGGCCTTGACTACCTGCATGGACAGAAGAAAATCCACAGAGACATCAAGGTAAACACGTCTGACTTTCATTCTACATTCTTTTTTACTTGTATCTTGTATTAATTTGTGGTAAACACAGGTTAGACTACAGTAGGTGAAACTTATAAGTGGGTCAGATAATAAGATGTAAACAAGAACATAGTACACACTGTGCCCTAGGATAAGGGTCGTCCTGTTTGTAATCCAGAAGACTAATCATCTTTATGTTCTTATTGAACCAACTGATAGACAATATTTTGTTCTATTGTCAGTAGCTCTCAGACTTTTCATCTTATAACTTTATGATGGTGTGGTGGCAATCTGTCCACAAATAATGCCACTGGATGAAATCTGAAGCCCTTTCCAACTCTTGCTGGTGCGAATAATCAGAATCAGAATCAGCTTTATTTGCCAGGTATGAGGACACATTTGAGGATTTTTTCTTTGAAACATCGTTGCTCACACTGTGCTTACACATACAAAACAACCAAAACAAAATATACACACTAATATATACACGCTAATATATACATACTATAAACAGAAACAATATAGAGGCATGAGTGCAATGAAGTGTTCAATAAAAATTATTTACATGTGGAGCATAGTGCAAAGGATACTGGGATAAATAGTATTATGTTATTATATTACAATATGAACAGTATGAACAGTTCTGAAATGAGGTCCGGCGTCATCGTACGGTTAATCTTTTATTGTACAAAATTTTAGGTAAAAGCACGTACAAAAAGACCGACTTGAATGATTAAAAGCCGAGAACGGCGAGATCTAAAAACATTACTCTCACACAGCTGAGGTTGAAAAACTGTGTGGCTTCCCGGATCCAGATCCCCCACCTGTGATTCCCTTTCTAATCTCCAATTAGCACCCACACACAGGTGCGCAGGTGATGTAACAAACAAACCATTCATGCAGACCTACTGGACACACACACACACACACACACACACACACACACTACACACATAACCGTATATATCCAAATTGGCCATTACAGATGGAAAACAATGAGACAGTGGTGGAATGTAACTCACTGTGCATTTACTCAAGCGTTGTACATAAGTACACGGTTTAGCTACGTTCCCTTTACTTGGGTATTTCCATTTTATGTATCTTTATACTTCTACTCCACTACATTTGTCTGACAGCTTTAGTTCCCTTTTAGATGGCAGTCTTTCCTCCCCTTCCTGTTCAGTGAAAACCACGTAACTCCAGCTGTGTTGATGTTGAATGTTTTGTGATAAACTGAAGGATGAAGTGTTCCTCTATGTGTTGAGGAGTAAGAGAAGAAAATTCTCCTCCTTCTTAAGCTAAATACACTATAACCTTTAAAAAATTTCTCGGATCACCAGAAAAATGCATCGTCACAAAGCTGAAAACAGCAGGAAAACTTAGAGATACGTGGTTCTCACAGGACAGCTACAAACACATGATGTATGTAATATTATAGAATATGATGCATTGCTGCAAATTAAACTACCCATTAAAATGCTGTAGATGAAGTTTATTTGATATAATAATAATAATAATAATAATAATAATAATATAATTATAATAATAATAATTTAATAATAATGTATACTTTATTAATCCCGCAAGGGGAAATTACAATTTAAGACCTTTTACAGACAAAGTCACAACGTGTTTCACAAGATAAATATATGTACAGTATATGTAAATGTACAATCCAACAGATGATAAACAAGGGAAAAAAGAAAATAATTTCTGAATTAACTTTGACAATTATTAAACAATTTAAAGCTAAAAACCCATAGTTTACAATCAATACAGTACAATCCAACAGAAAATAAACAAGGGAAAAAAGAAATTAATTATTGAATGACCAATGACAATATAACAGGAAAACACTGACAGGGAACATTTTACTGCACATTAAGTACTTCAAGTACTTTTCTGTGAGTTTTGCTTCTATTATTTTTACTAGTAGCAAGGTTTTTAGTGGAGAATTTTCACACTGGGGTGTTTTTACTTGAGCATACTGAAAACTATACTGAGTGAATCTTACTTACTGACGGTTGTGCAGCCAAAAATGAGCAAATAGAGAGAGAAGATGCTCAGCCCACTACAACAATCAGTCCACCAAATGAACTTTTAGTTCTACTTTTAGAGTTCACAGGTTTTTCTCCACCCTGTGGGTTCAGTTAAAGATCACTGAGAGGAGAGTGTTTGTGTGATGAGATGTGTCTCTGGTTGTGTTTGTGTTGATGTGTCTCTCGCCTTCTCTTTTTGTGCCTCCAGGGTGCCAACATCCTCCTCAACGATCAGGGCGAGGTCAGGCTGGGTAGGTGCATGTTTCACTGTGTGTGTGCTCTGTGCTGTACCGCTGTGGTGAAGATGAGTCACTCTTTGCATGACTGAGATCACAGACGCACGGGCGCTATAATCACAACTGGCCTGTGCAACCCACCCCAAAAACCTCAAGTGTCAAGTGTCAAGTGTTTGACGTTAAACATTCTCAACCCCTCCAATGTTGAACCCAAAGTTACGTCTTTGCGGACCCCTCAATTAAATCATCCCAGTTGTCTCATTTGGATCTTATTTAAGGACTTAATTGGTCCTCTCTGTTTTGTGGTGGTCCAAATTAGGACTGACTCAAAGATTATTTCTATTGTCAGTTAGCCTGTCCATTATTTTCTCGATTAATCGATAAGTTGGTTGGTCTACAAAGCTCAGTTCGGACCAAAGATTTGTGACGAGACGAAACCGTTTTAGAACGTCGCAGATGATGCTGCGTCAGCTGGTCGAGTCTCCAGAGGCTGCTTTCAGAACATAAGGGACCTCTCCTGTTTCTACAGCCGATAGAGAAGTCAGCTGTAAACAATAGAAAAATGAATTGATCCATAATCATTATTTTTATGCTGGTCAAAATGGCAGAGTTGTAGACGGAGCCTCAGTGACAACCCGATAATCGGCCGTCGGACAGTCTGGTGAGGTCGGTGACTCGAGTCTGTTCGGTTGTTTCGTCACGTCGGAGGGGTCGTCGGCCTTCATTTTGGCCGACCTGACATGCTCGGTCAGAAGGTAGGCAATGCCGGCCGTTGGTATCAAATGAGCAATCTGATTGGTGGAGAGCTAACCCGGAAATGAAGAGTGGGATGAGCGTGACTAGAGTCTCTCAAAATCGGACGAAAATCTTTTAAAGTGTCCTTTGTTGATATGAAATGAAGACAGATTCAGCAACTGCACGGCCTATTTCTCGCTTAAAATGTTTTCAGAAACACGTTTCGATGAACTATTTTAGTCAAATATGAGATCGTATTCTGAACAAGCCGCCATGACGGTCTGGCTTTGATTCTCTGGAGAAACCAGACCCACGAGAAACTGCAATCAATTTTTAAAAACTTTTTTCATCACAAAAAATGACTCAACCTGATTAATATTTTATCAAAATAGTTGGAGATTAGTTGACAACTAATCGATTAATCGATTAATCGATACATCTTTGCTGCTCTAGTCTGGTTCCAACATTTCATATTTGCCTGAAACGTTGTTTCATTTACAAGCAGAAGTCTTATCACTGTCATTTTCCAATAGGATTTAAAGACTTAATCTATTTGGATAGTCCCTCATGCATTAAAAACACAACCATTATGATTTTTTTTAATTGGGTTTGTGCTCACGTCTGCCGTGCTTGATGGTGTTGTCACAGTGTGCAGTGATTCTGAAATTAAAGTAGATAGAAATACAAAGCACATTAATTTGTATTCAGAGCCTTGATGTTATTTCTTTTCCAAAGAGTCCCTCAAGATTTGCAGAAATGTGTCTTGTTAAGTATATTTTTACCAAAACTGAATGACTGAAAGAGTGGATGTTCTTTATATTCTTTTTTTCCTCTGTTGTGTAGCTGACTTTGGGATCTCGGCTCAAATCACTGCCACTCTGGCCCGACGGATGTCCTTCATCGGGACGCCTTATTGGTGAGATCCAATCCTAGAGATCAGTCTCTCTGCAGCTTTCACTGGTACAGGTCCTGAGTCCACTGGCACCAAACAGAAGTCAGTTTCTATATACACTACCGGACAAACGTTTGGGGTCACTTACAAATTTCCATCCCACTCTATTATAGACAGAATACCAGCTGATCTGGGTGGGGGGGGGCTGATCTTAAATGCAATATCAACATTGCCCATTATCAGCAACCATTCCTCCAATGTCCCAAGGACTCATTCTGTTCACTAATCTGATATCATTTTAAAAAACTAACCAGAAATACATTGGAGAACTCTTTTGCAATTATGTAAGAACATAATGTAATCTGGAAACTGCTTCCCTGGTTAAAAAACAATGCAGCTGATCTCAGCTGGTATTCTGTCTACAATGGAGCGCAATGGGAATTTCTAAGTGACCCCAAACTTTTGACCGCTAGTGTAAGTCAATGAGAAAATGAGCCTATTTGTCACTTGATTTATTAACTCAGTAACCATGTTCATAATGAGTTTATCATTGAGTCTCAATCATTAGTTTGAAGTCTTCTTCAACAGCAAGATGTAAATTATGGTTCCCATTTAAAGTAAGGGGATGTTTCAGGGGCATGGCTAAACGTCGACCTGTCAATCAGGACAGAGGCTTACCCATGCTAACCATGGCACTGTGGACATTAAAATAGCCGTGAACTTGTTTTTGGGTGTTGTCCTTCATCTTGAACTTTGACCCTCTCACTGTGTGTTTTCACTCCAGTAAAGGTAACTGGAACATTTTGGTTGCCTAGAAATATCTTCAGCTCTATGTTCAGCGTTCTGCTAACCAGGCTAACTACCTACCACTAGCATTAGCTGGTAACTTAAGGGAACTTTTGCCGATTTTGTGACATGCAAATGAGTGGCGACAGTACCCAGAGGGCAATCCTTCCCTCTGCAGCGCATCCGGTTGCCACAAAACAAGAAGGCGACGTCCGTATTGACAAACTCAAGGCTTCAAAACGGCAGTCCACAAACCAATAGGTGGCATTTTAGGTCTATTGTTTCAACTCGATCCAATTTATCTTTAGAGCAGCTCTGCCTCTAGTCTCGCATAGCCAGACCTTCATCCACAGCGCTGCGTTTGAGGGTCTGGCTAGTCCACACAACAGTCATGATGGGGGCAAAACGTGCTCTGGTTTGTTGGAACTTCTTTAAACCAATCACAGTCATCATGGAGCCACGGTGCCGCTGCAAAATAACCTCGGGGAGGAACTTGTTTTGGTGGAACGTGTACGGTCAAAAGTAGTTTTAGTCAGTAGTTTTAACAGAAAACTCAGATTGGACAGATAGTCTAGCTAGCAGACTGGCTTTACCTCGCAGAGATCTGAGGAGCAGGTAACCATAGTCCTCATAAATCAACCAGAGTTTAAAATTACAACACAAAGAAAGTGGAAGATAACCAAAATCCGGCCTAAAATCCGGCAGAACAAGAGCAATTTGGTAGTGGAACTTTGTGGATATAGAAACATTAAATCCACCAGAGATGGGGACTTGAGTTTGAGATTTGGACTTTAGTTGCACACACAATGACTTTAGACTTGGCTTAAGAGTCCTCTCAAGATGCGGGACAATCTTTATTTTTAGGCTCAAACAAATGCTGGTATGCAAAACATGTAAGGTCAAGATAAAGGATTCTGTCTCAACCACATTTCATTTTATCAGGCAGCTGAAAACGCACCCTGATAGGTTAGAAAACATGTTAAGCTCCGCTTTGGCCATCTAAACTTAGCTTTGACCTACAACACTCATTATAACCAGTTCAGAATTACAACACCGGCCGAAAACAGTGTCATCCAGTGGATTATCCGTCGGCACCAGACCATCCAACGTCGTGGATTCTGACAAAAAGGTTCTTTACTGGTTGCTGTTCCCCTCCTGTCCTCAGGATGGCGCCAGAGGTGGCAGCAGTGGAGATTAAAGGCGGCTACAACGAACTCTGTGACATCTGGTCTGTGGGCATCACAGCCATCGAGCTGGCAGAACTCCAGCCGCCCATGTTTGATGTCCACCCGCTGCGGTAAACACACACGTACACCGGTGGTTAAATGTAATAAGGACATTTACTCAAGTAGTTAAGAACACATTAGAACAACTTTACTTGAGTATTTACATTTTCTGCTACTTTAAACTTCTACTCCACTGCTGTACTTTACTTTACTTGTCTTTACTTTTATTTCCTTTTGTCTAACAGCTTTCCTCTCTTCACATTGCTGAAGTAAAACAAAAAACACACTGCACATTATTAGTTTATCTTACATATTGAATCTGTTATAGGACAGACCAGGCTTGAGCATAAATATGTGACATTCATTCTCACAGATTCTCACTGACTGTGTTTCTTCCTGCAGAGTCCTGTTCCTCATGTCCAAGAGCGGCTACCAGCCCCCTAAACTGAAGGACAAGTCTAAATGGTAAATAAAATCATATTATATTTAACCATTAAATCATGGGAGCGAATGCTACCTATTGCATCAATCAAGCTGTTGCTGTTGGTCTCGCATTTAGATTTCCAGCCGTGAACAGATGTTTTCTCAGTGAATGCTTATGAAAAATGTAAGCTGAAAACGGACAGAAGATAGTGCTGGATAGGCCAACCACAAATGTTAACAAGTTGTGTCGATGTTGTAGTAATACTGCGATAAATAGGATCTAAATACAAGCATTCATTGTACATGTGTGTTACTGTACGTTCCAAGATGCTACAACATGTCTCCTGTCTGCAGGTCCTCCATGTTTTATAACTTTGTAAAGGCCATGTTGGTGAGGAACCCGAAGAAGAGACCCAGCGCCTCCAAGTTACTCTCAGTCAGTACTGCTCACACATGCTCCACTTCAGGTTTATTTTGTGTCATTTCTGAATGAAATAAACCTAATTCTAACTATGTTTTGGCATGACTTAAAAAATGTAGCAACACTGATTTGATCACACAAACTGTCTTGAGGGAGAAATCACACATCCAAGAGCAGCTATAGTTACAGCAGTTTTTCAAAATGACAAAGTGAAAGGTGTGGCTCGTAGTAATGAACCTACAGAGACTTATCATCTGAATCTGCAGCTTCTCTCGGCTGTAAAGAGCTTTATAGGGGAGGGGAACACAAAGGTTTAAAAATAAGAAAGACCCAAGGCACTCTTCTTGCACGTGGTAAAAAATAAAGAGCCTTTATTAGATGACTACTTCACATTGAAGTTGATAGAAGATACAAATAGAGCTGGGTAGCAACCCATGTGTAGCGACACAAACAGCCTTCTTTGGTGTCACCGCCTGTTTGTGTTGCTACTCTGCATGTTGTGTACGTATGTGTGTAAGTTCAAAGTTATCCCAACTTGAGGGAGTGTTAACGTTAGGGCTGCACGCTATGAGGAAAACATCTAATTGCAATTATTGTGACTGATATTGTGATTGCGATATGATTCACGATATTGGAGGGAATGATCATTTTTGTATCATTATTCTCATTTTCATTTAAACAATATTGCTGCAAAGAAACACCTGGACACTGTCTAACTTGCAAAAAAATAAAGTTTAATAGTACTAGACCATATTTTGGAAAATGGTGTTCCATCCTGAGGAGCCATCTTTTGTAGGAGGTGCCTGTAATTGTGCATGAAAATCAGGCATAAATACATAACATTCATTCACATATCTATTACTATAGATAGAGCTAAAACGTCTATACAACCCCTCTATAGTAACCATCATTTATATATTTCAATTTATTTGCAATCTATAGTAGATGGATGTTGATTTTGGTATAATGAACACACACACACACACACACACACACACACACACCGGCTTGTCCCCCTCCAATGCACCTATCTCATGTTGTCGATGTGTGAAGTATTTTTCTGCATTAAAAATATAAAATTAAATTAAATTGTGCAATTTGGATATTGCACCAGTCCATGTTGTGAATTTGATTAAAATTGCGATGAATTGTGCAGCCTTAGTTATGTGAATATTCCCAGCTGGAAACTGTATTTTGTGATTATTCCAACACCACATGAATGCCAGTTGACATGGGTGCCTGTTAGCTCGCCTGGTAGAGCACCCGTCCCTATATGAAGGCTTATTACTCAACGAAGTGGTTGCGGGTTTGAGTCCTGTCTGCGGCCCTTTGCTGCATGTCATTTCTCTCTCCATATCTAATAAATATCTAATCTATTAAAGGACTAAACTGCCAAAAAACTAACCAAAGAAAACAAAAGCTGAGAAGACATTCAACTCACAAGTCTGTCAGAATAGATTCAATACTGTCTACTGAGTTTTCTGTTGGAGCCAAACTGGGCTCCAACAGAAGGTCTCACTCCCAGTGATCGATGCAAAATGCTTTGTTTAAACGCTAAACTAGAGCCAAGGCAGACCGACTCAATTAAATCAGGAGACGCTAAAAGAAAGTGAAATAATAGCAAGTTAATTGGTCAACAGGAAAGAGGATATCAGGATATAATCAGACTAAAACTGTTAGGTAGTTCATTTTTTTCCACATCAGTCTTGGCGTCCTGTACACTTCTTCTTTACTTGGAGGCTACTCACTGTTTCTGTTGTCTCTTTCTCCATCCTTTGTGTCTCCTCCCCACCTTGCTCCCTCTCTTCCACAGAACATGTTTTTGACCCAGCAAGGCCTGAACCAGGAGCTGACCCTGGACCTGCTGGAGAAGTATCGACACCCTGAGAAACTCAAGTCCTGCCTGGTGACGGAGGACGACGAGATGGAGGTCTTAACCACATTCTTTATTGACTTTATTTAAAAAAACAAAACAAAAAAAACTGACATGAAGCTCTCAATAGATATTAACATTCGGACCAATCACCTGTGATCAGCTGTTTCAATTTGTTAATTTTAAATTAAGCATTAACGTGAGACACTAAAGGCAAAAACATAACTTCTAATTTTGAAGTTTAGGGCTTTTTTGCTTCCATAACGTATCTTCTTTCAGTCTAGTGGGGGAAAAAACACTCAAAACAACATTTAGGTCTTCATTTTACTACACTGCTTTTCTCTATTTGTGTCTGAAGATTTTTCCCAAAGTCATCAAAAGTTAACATGAAATAATGCCCGATTTGCATATTTAAACATAAAAATCTCAGAATAGTTTTAAAACTCAACGTTATTGTCTTAAAGTATCGACTGGGGAAGTTTTATGGTGATGTAGTGTATATTAGTTCAAATGTGTTACCCTAATCACCTGTAGTGTTTAGCTAAACGTAGGCAAATTCTTGCAATGCATATCTTTTAAAGCAACACCAAAGATTCTTTTGTATCTTAAAATAATGTTTCCAAAACGGCACTTCTGCATTTGCTTTGCGGCTCTCTACCGGCTAGAACCAGTTCAGTTTACGAGTTAAGCCTTTTGTTGAGAAAGGAACAAAGAACGGCACTGAAGTCATTCTTTACCTTCATGTTGTCCTCGGGTCAAACTGACCTGTTTTCCTTATCAATGTTCTTTTTAATTACCCCAAATAACATGATTGATTCCACACAACGCCCTTTGGCAAGTACAATTCTCTACATTCATTAATTTTGGGGTGTCTTATTCAATTTTATAGCATTTGGGGAAAAAAGTTGTTTCCAAATAGTATTGAGTAAATGTTGACATATTCCAGTCTGAGATTATCCATCAACATCCATTCCTTCAATTTTAATCTAAATAATTCCTAATTTCTGCTTTTCTTACTCAAACATTAGGTATAATTTCCTATAAATGAGGTTTATTGACCATAAATTCCAAAAATAACTGTAAACTAAAGTTAATAAGTTAGTGTTACGTAGTGTTGAAAACGTCAAAAAAGTGACAAACATTGAAAGAAAGTGTCAAAAGTGTTGAAAAATGGGACAAAAATGTAAGAAAAAGTAAAAAACGTTGATTAAAACGTCAACAAAAGTGTTGATTTTCAATTTTGCCGGGAAGACAACGCAAGGGTTAAAAAAGGAAGATGTGGTCCGAGTTTTCCCGACTGGATCTAATTAATCTAACAACCAGTGTTGGTTGGTTGGTTGTAGCGCTGTCCTATTGCGTGCAGAGGGAATCTGAAAGACAACCGTTTGTCCCGCCCCTCGGATTGAGCCCTGCCAATGATGAGTCCCCAGACCCGACATCTTGATGTGGGTCTGGCTTGTCAGGCTGCAAGGTTGCCAGATTGTAGCTCGAATGAGACAGCGGTAATGGACAACTCCGCTTCCAACCTGTAGGGGGACCAAGAGGAAAAGTTGCTATAAAGGCCGTTTTCTCAAAATGAGTTTTTCTCTCAGACTCTGAGCCAGAAATCTCCACTTCAGTAGCATTCACATACACCACACATTCAACTTTTATTCCTATCTATATTCTGAAGGTTCCTACACAGGGCTTTGTACAGATATCATTTATAGAACATTGTATTCCTAAAAATGAAAAACGAAAAATATTCTATTATGGCTGTTTACTGTATTTCTGATTTCTTAAGTGATAATAAAAAAAGATATCCAGAATTCTCCCAGTAAAAACCTTCAACCAGTAAAACAAGAAGTGTGAACCTGGCTTTATCCGATGTTCATATTTTTGTTCTGGAAATGTATGCATATTTTCATATTTGAACAAAATACTCATAAAACTTGTAATACAAAAAAATAATTGTCCTAATGTAACTAATCAACTGGTTGAAGTTTTATTTTGATATCTAGTAGTTCAAATATTTGTATTCCTATTCAGCTGTAGTGTGTCTGCTTAACATGTGTATTCAGCCAGCTGATCGCGGTAATAATGTGTTTTCTTGTTGATTCAAGGTGACGGGATCTTTGAAGAGGATCCAGTCCATCAACAAGCACAACCAGGCCGAGAGGACAAACTCTGACATTAGCTGTAAGACATCACTCTTTCACTTTATATAGCTATCAACCACCTTATGATACAGAATTTATCAGATTTATGGCACAAAGACTTTTGCTTGAATACATACATATTCCTGTAATATCAACATTTTCAGTCAACAGTCAAAACAAGACATTTAACTCTTTATCTGCTGTAGAAAACACATAAACTGTATATATATATATATATATATATATATATATATATATATATATATATATATATATATATATATACAGGATATATGGTATATATTATATATACAGTATGTATATATATATATATATATATATATACTGTATATATTATATATACTGTATATATTATATATATCAAAGTCTTCCCTAGTGCAAAAGTATTGGCTTCAAAGTATACTTACTAAGTACCAAGAGAAAAGTACTCATGCAGAGTGGACCATTTCAGAATCATATACCTACATTATATTATTGGATTATAATTATTGATGCATTCTTGCGTTTAGCACTTTTAATGTTGCAACCGGTAAAGATGGAGATTATTTTAATTATTTTGTCTGCAAAGTAACAATCAAATACATGTAGTGGAGTAAAAGTGCAATACATCATAACAATGTACTATAAAAGTACACGCACACAGCATGTAGTACATAAGAAAATCAATATGGTTTATGACAACATGAACTCCCATTCCAAATTATATTATATAGTAGATATCATCGCTGTTGGGCAGAAACATTGTAACTCCATATTATTATTATTATTATTATTATTATTATTATTATTTAATTTATATTTTTCTCATAAATCAATGCTTTTGGTCATCTGTCTGTCTGTGGGTTTTACACATATTTAAACAGTGTTTTCAAATGAGCCTTTTTTTAATTTCCTGAAAAATAACAGTTTTGGACATGCAAGGTTTTTGCCCAACAGAGCCAACATAGTATATTCATCTCCATTTAGGAGGAGAGAGGAAGATATTCTTGTATCTTTGTAGCTGTTGCCTTAATGAATACTTTTCTTCTGTTCTCATCCTCACTGATGCGCTGAGTATTTATTTCTACTCAACTATTCCACTCATCATTTCTCTCTCTTTTGCTCTCAATTTGCTGGATGATAACAATGCTGGTGAAAGAATACACATTTATTCTGTAATGAATGAAATTAAATGTTAATTTTTTTTTTGTTTCTGGTCGCTCAGTGGAACAGATTTACACTCGGAGGCCTGTGAAGAAAGAATCACCCAGCACAACAGTACGTTTATTACACTTTCAACGTTGCAGACACCCATGCATATACACACATATATGCATTATTTCCACTGTGGACGACATACTTTTCTTTCTGGCAGAATTCATCATTGTGATCATCTTAATTATTTCCTGGATTTTTGTTTCATCTTGGTCCCTTAATCTATGTAGAAAACTTTGTTTTTCTGGCAGAGGACACCCATCGCCTATGTTTTGTGTCGTAATACATTTTACATTTTATTTGTAATGCACTTTACATTTAAGACAAACCTCAAAGTGCTACAGGTAAGATCATAGAAGCAAGATGAAAACATCAGTTAAAATACATATAAATGGTGCAACAACATTATTGTGCAAGGTTAAAACTCATAGGTTCTGCTAAAAAGAAATGTTTTTAGTCCTTTTTTAAAGGCCTCAATAGTTTGTGGTGCCCTCAGATGGTCAGGGAGGGGGTCAAACTTTTTTTTTAAATAATCCCATCTTTCTGGAGTTGGCTGCCAATATTAAGAAATATATTTTTCCATATCTAAATGTCAAAACCCAAAAAGCTGTAAGCTTTACAAAACATGTATTTTAAGAACCTTATTTTGCTTTTTATTTGATTTTACTTTTGGTAACCCCTCGACCTGCCTGGCCTGTTGTGTGATGGTAGACTCAGAAGATGTTGTTTACCGGCTGTACATCCGTGTCTGGGAACAAAGATTTAATCTTTTTTAGTTTTCAGTATAACAATGTACAAAGCTGTTGATTGGTTAAAGACAGGTTATATGAAAGGAATAAAATAGACAACATGCTACATCAAACCAACAACAATAAAAGAAAAATCTTAATACTCAAAATAATCAAAATCTAAATAATCCCTCCCAAATCACTGCCTGTGAGCATATGTCAGCATCAGCCTGTCACAATGATAATCTACAATAATTAATGGGGAGATTGTAATTCCATTAAACTGTGCTTGATTAATAAGTATTTATACAGCCTGGAATGAGTTAAAAAAAAGGTCCCCATGCTTTCCAAAACCTTGCATTCGAATGCTGACGCAAGAACTTGATTTAATAAAGATTGATTTAAAAAGAATACAAATATATATCAAGTACACACATACAAAAATACACCGTATATATACATGTACATACATATACTAACATATATATATATATATATATAGCCAAAGTGAACAAAATATACATTTAACACAACAAATAGAGGAGTTTTCTACATCTATAAGTTTGTACTCGTTGGCTGTAACTTTTTTTTAGAAATCTTGCTAAGTTCTTGTGTTTTTTCACAGTTAAGACCTTCACTGGGATCCAGCAGCAGTAGCAAGAGTCCAGTGAGGTAACTGGATCACATGTCTCTCTGCACTGTATTTTTTTATACCCTTTTTTTAAGCTGCTGAAAACTGATGCTGGAAATTTCAATTTCCTTGCGGGAGTCATCCCAAAAGGATCAATAAAGAGAAGTGGAGTCACATGGAATACCCGATTATAAGATTTAACTTCTGTTTCCTCTCTCAGGGATCAGGACACCGACTCGGACGACGACTATGACGATGTGGATATGTAAGAAAGCACCACGTCTAACAAAACACAACACAACAGCGTATGATGTTTCATTTTGAAACACTGCTGACTTTAGTTAGAGTTTGAGTTAAATAGCTTACTTACACAGATGATTACAGTGGTGTGAAAAAGTGTTTGCCCCCTTCCTCATTTCCTGTTCCTTTGCATGTTTGTCACACTTAAATGTTTCGGAACATCAAACCAATTTAAACAATAGTCAAGGACAACACAAGTAAACACAAAATGCAATTTGTAAATGAAGGTGTTTATTATTAAAGGTGAAAAAAAATCCAAACCATCATGGCCCTGTGTGAAAAAGTGATTGCCCCCTAAACCTAATAACTGGTTGGGCCACCCTTAGCAGCAACAACTGCAACCAAGCGTTTGCGATAATGTGCAATGAGGCTTTTACAGCGTCCTGGAGGAATTTTGGCCCACTCATCTTTGCAGAATTGTCCTAATTCAGTTACATTAGAGGGTTTTCGAGCATGAACGGCCTTTTTAAGGTCATACCACAACATCTCAATAGGATTCAGGTCAGGACTTTGGCTAGGCCACTCCAAAGTCTTCATTTTGTTTTTCTTCAGCCATTCGGTGGTGGACTTGCTGGTGTGTTTAGGATCATTGTCCTGCTGCAGAACCCAAGTTCGTTTCAGCTTGAGTACACAAACAGATGGTCGGACATTCTCCTTCAGGATCTCTTGGTAGACAGCAGAATTCATAGTTCCTTTTATCACGGCAAGTCTTCCAGGTCCTGAAGCAGCAAAACAGCCCCAGACCATCACACTACCACCACCATATTTTACTGTTGTATAATGTTCTTTTTATGAAATGCAGTGTTCCTTCTACGCCAGATATACTTGGACACACACCTTCCAAAGAGTTCCACTTTTGTCTCATCGGTCCACAGAATGTTGTCCCAAAAGTCTTGGGGATCATCAAGATGTGTTGTGGAGAAATTGAGACGAGCTTTGATGTTCTTTTTGCTCAGCAGTGGTTTTCTCCTTGGAACTCTGCCATGCAGGCCATTTTTGCCCAGTCTTTTCCTGATGGTGGAGGCATGAACGCTGACCTTAACTGAGGCAAGTGAGGCCTGCAGTTCTTTGGACGTTGTTGTGGGGTCTTTTGTGACCTCTTGGATGAGTCGTTGCTGCGCTCTTGGGGTAATTTTGGGCGGCCGGCCACTCCTGGGAAGGTTCACCACTGTTCCATGTCTTCGCCATTTGTGGATAATGGCTCTCACTGTGGTTCGCTGGATTCCCAAAGCTTTGGAAATGGCTTTATAACCCTTTCCAGACTGATAGATCTCAATTACTTTCTTTCTCAATTGTTCCTGAATTTCTTTGGGTCTCGGCATGATGTGTAGCTTTTAAGGATCTTCTGGTGGACCTTACTGTGTCAAGCAGCTCCTATTTAAGTGATGCCTTGATTGTGAACAGGTGTGGCAATAATCAGGCCTGGGTGTGGCTAGAGAAATTGAACTCAGGTGTGGACAACCACAGTTATAGTATGTTTTAACAAGGGGGGCAATCACTTTTTCACACAGGGCCATGATGGTTTGGATTTTTTTTCACCTTTAATAATAAACACCTTCATTTACAAATTGCATTTTGTGTTTACTTGTGTTGTCCTTGACTATAGTTTAAATTGGTTTGATGTTCCGAAACACTTAAGTGTGACAAACATGCAAAGGAACAGGAAATGAGGAAGGGGGCAAACACTTTTTCACACCACTGTATATGTAAAATGGGTTCTTATTTTGTAGTTTTTAAAACTCAGGAAAGGAGCATCTACAGAAATAATTACCACTGCATTTGGAGCCGGCCATTTTGAATTGTATGCGTTTTAACTTATTTTATGCAAATCCTTTTGAACTTCTCCTAGGGGGTTCATCAGATTTGTCTCATATTCAGTTGGTATAATTCTCTGACTAATGTTACCCTAAATTGCGAAGGAATAGTTGATTGAACGAATGATGATGTAATAGGTCATGTGACGCTGATAAACAGGGCCTAAAACAGCTCCTTCAACAGATCCTTCTCAAATTGGGTCAGTAGCATGTGAAGACTTTCCCGATGCCAAATTGCAAAGCTTTTGTATTTTCGTAGAACGGTGTTGCCATGGCAAGACGGGCAATTTGCAAGTATCACCATAACACAGGAAGCTGTTATGAATTTACTTTACACTGTCCAGTCTGCCTGAAACTTCACATGCATGATGAGTGTCCAGGCCTGGAGACATCTGGCTAGAAGGGATACAGCTACGGCAGGAAGTTACGCAAAATCGCGCAAAAAAAAAAAATCTATTATAATACAATAACATAGTATATATAATACAATACACAGTTGTAGCCCTTCTACGCACAACCAACAAATATCATCTGATTTACATGAAATTTTCTATATACAGCAAAAAGACATATAATTAGTGTGTGTTCTCTAGCGCCACATAATTTACAGAAGAAGTGTTACCAGCATGTATCCCCGACGTGCTGGGAGGGGCGAGGGCCCGTTCATCGCTGCTTGCAGCTTTAATCAACACTGACTTTGACTTTTTTGCCAGCAGTCACTTCTTCATGTTTTTTCTCTTAAATACAATCAATCATACACAGTATAACTTCAGTAGATTGCATTGACATCTCTGTGTTTATGTCCTCCGCAGCCCTACGATGCAAGGCACCAGGTTAGTCTGAATAAACACAAACTCACGTGTGTATTAATGTGTATTTGTATCGTTAACACAGAAGACTCTCTCTCTGCCAACAGGCTCATAATGCCAACTGATGAAACTCCACCTCCACTTCCTCCAAAGGTAATTATCGACAAAAACATGGTTTTATATGCATGTGTGTTTATGACGATGACAGGGCTGAAAAAAAACCCATTGTATTCACAATGTAAGGTGTTCACAACTACTGCCGAAAACCTTTCTACGTGCAATTTTTAGCTTTTCTGTTGTTGACAGTGGTAGAAGAAGTATTTGGGTCGTTTACTTATAGTACAAGTACTAATACCACACTGTGAAAATACTGCACTAAAGCTAAAAGTCCTGCATCCAAAACCTTTATTAAGTAAATGTATGTAAGTTTTATCAGCAAAGTGTATTTAAAGTATGAAGGTAAAAGTACTAATTGTTCAGTAAAATGTTCCCTCTCCTGTTGTATCTGATGTTGTGGGCGGCTGGGGCTCAGTGGTAGAGCGGTTGCCTGCCAATTGGAAGGTTGGTGGTTCAATCCTTGGCCCTGTAGTCCCATGTCAAAGTGTCCTTGGGCAAGACACTGAACCCCCAGTTGCCCCCGATGCTGCGCCATCATACTGTAAATGTGTGTGAGTGTGTATCTGATGAGCAGGTGGCACCTTGTACGGCAGCCTCGGCCACAGTGTATGAATGTGTGTAAATGGTGAATGTATCCTGTATGATGTAAAAGCGCTTTGAGTAGTTGTTAAGACTAGAAAAGCGCTATATAAATACAGTGCATTAATATTCATGTCAATGTGACATCTTACTGCTGTAGATGTTTAAGGTTGTGCTCATTTTAACTCCTTTTATATACTGTTCAGAACCAGAAAAGGATTAACTGCCAAGTAAGTAACACTTAACGGATTTTGCCTTGGTGGGTGGTGGATACATACAGCACATGTAACATTAAAAGGAAATTAACAATAAATACAAAAACAATTATGTATAGTATGACTGTACAAAAAGAGAAAAAAAGGTTGCATTTTCACACATGTAGTTCCCTGGAACACAACACCCCACTTCTTGCTCTGTCATGTCTTAACTCGCTTTGGATAAGAGGCAGTTCCTACTGTTTGAAATGTAAATGCCAAAGACACTAACCATATTTCGGTCTGTTCAGCCCAAAGCTCGGACCAGTTCAGAGGAAAGCATAGCGGGGGAAGACGACCGGGCGAGGAAACCCTGCTCTCTGCACGCCCCCGCCCCTCTCACCAGGACCTCCAGCGGGACGCAGGTCCGACCTACGACCCGGCCAAGACACTCACGGCACTCAGGTGAGCTGCCTCACCTTCATACATGATCTAGTAGGAAACTTTCTAGCAACATCCACTTTTTTTTTTTTTTTAAGAATTAATTTTGGGCATTTTTAAGCCTTTAACTGACAAGATAGCTAAAGACATGAAAGGGAAGAGAGAGAGGGGAATGACATGCGGCAAAGGGCCACAGGTTGGAGTTGAACCCTGGCCCGCTGCATTGAGAAGTAGACCTCTATATACGCGCGCCCACCCTACCAACTACCCAGGCACCCCACATCCACTCTGGAAATATATATATATACTATACTGTACAACAGAAAAATCAGTTTCTACACCAAAGCAGCACAAATTATATCAGTTTCTTATTGTGTGTGTGTGTGTGTGTGTGTGTGTGTGTGTGTGTTTGTGTGTGTGTGATCCAGATCCTGCGTCCTGCCCTGTCCAGCTAAATGACAACTCGGCAGACAGGGTTCCTCCCGAGCTCCCCCCTAAAGGATTCCGCAGACGGCAACCCATATCAAAGGTAACACTGGGCCGAAGAGCGCCGGTGCACCAGTGGTGGAATGTTACATGGAAGTACATTTACTCAAGTGCAGTTTTAACACACTTGTACTTTACTTGAGTCTTTTACTTTCATGGCACTTCATACACTACATCTCAGAGGAAAATATTGTACTTTTTTCTTACATGTTTCTGACAGATGAAGTTACTTTGTAGATATATATATATTTCTGTACACAAAATGCACAAAGAACTTCTACAATATGATGTTTTCATATACAGCGGAGACACTTAGTCGATTGACAGAACACTTATTGGCAGCTACTCTTTGGTTTTTGGTAAATCATTTAAGATTTACAGAAGCTTATACTCAGCTGTAGAGCTGTAGATAATAAAATCTTTCCATTTACTCGTTATCTTCTCTCTCTCACACTCAACCTGAGCTTTTCCTTTTTGTTGTCAGGACCCTGCTGAGTGCGTCAGCCCCGTCATGAAGAAACCTCCTGTGAGTTTCTTTTGTGTCTTTTCCAGAAGTTCTCCTCCCTTCATATCAACTCCGCTGCTGAGTGTCTGAGATGGGTTTGATGTTTTTTATGTGGAAAGAAACTATCCACCATTTAAACTCAGCATGCGCCTTATAGCATAATTGTGTAGCTACAGTAGATGGCGGTTGGCATGCTCCCAGTTTGGAGAAGCAGGCACAAGAACCCACATAGGAGTAAGCAATGTCCTACCGTGGACAGAGACAGAAGCTTGATGTACTACAGATTTTACTTGGTGTTGGACAACCCTTTAGGATGGGGAGCTGAAGCAGTTATCTAAGTTCTTGTCAAAGCCACCAGACTCCTTTGACAAAAACAGTCAGTTTTCCTCGCTGGACACAGGAGTTACTGGCCTACTGCTGCCTTGAACAGTTAGTTTGTTTGTTAGTTTTGTTAGTTTCTAACACTTTGAAAACACCAAAGTCACACAATAACAGAAACAAACTAACCGATTGAGGCAGCCGTAGACCAGCAAACTCCCTTGTTCTGCAAGGCAAAATTACTGTTTTTGTCAATTGAGTCTGGTGGCTTTGACAAGAGCAATAAAACGGCCTTAATTCCCCCTCTTGTAAACTTAAAAAGGCCTGTTGAATAGAATAGAATGCCTTTTATTGTCATTATACACAAGGGCAGTACCTGTGCAAAGAGATTGAAGCAACCCCTTTACAGTGTCGACACAAAATATAAAAATATAAGAATATAAAATATAAAGTATAGGTAGTGCAGAGAAAAAACGGGGGGGGACCTGGTGCACAGTTCTGTGTACTGAGAGCAACTATATACATATATAAAATAGCTTTGTATACACATTATGCGAAAAGTAGTTAAGTATTAACAACAAATAAATAAATATTGCACTGTATGAAATTGCAAATTGCACAGAAATATTGCACAGTAGGAGGGAAGAAGGAAGTCCGGGGACAGGGGTAGGCTGTGGAGTGAAGTCAGTGCATGTGAGTTCAGGGTGGTTATGGCCTTTGGGAAGAAACTGTTCTTGAGTCTGTTAGTCCTTGTTCTGATGCACCTGTAGTGCCTACCTGAGGGCAACGGGTCAAACAGATCAGAGCCGGGGGGGGGAGCTGTCCTTGGTGATGTTCTCTGCTCTGCTGAGGCAGCGGGAGGTGTAGATGTCCATCAGGGAGGGGAGAGGGCAGCCAATGAGCCTCTCCCTGTCTGCCGCGGTGCAGCTGCCGTACCATACTGTGATGCAGTAGGTCAGCAGGCTCTTGATGGACAAGCGGTAGAAGGTCAGCAGCAGGTTGGAGTCCAGGTTGTACTTCCTGAGGACCCTCAGGAAGTGTAGTCAGGGTCTTCAGGAAGGGTAGGCAGGGTCTTCTTGATGACCGCTATGGTGTTGTCTGTCCAGGAGGTGAGGACGCAGAGAAACCTGAAGGTGTGGACCCTCTCCACGCATTCGCTGTTGATGTACAGGGTCGTTCTCCGAACACCACGCTACCAAGTCCAGGACCTCCTCTCTGCAGGCTGCCTCGTCTCCCTTTGAGATGAGTCCAACCACTGTGGTGTCATCAGCAAACTTGACGATGAGGTTGTTGCTGTGGGCCGGACTGCAGTTGTGGGTGTAGAGACAGTACAGGAGGGGGCTCAGCACGCAGCCCTGTGGGGAGCCGGTACTCAACGTGCGATTAGAGGAGAGGTAGGGGCCCAGTCTCACCTTCTGGGGCCAATTGGTGAGAAAGTCCTTTATCCAGGCACATGTGAGAGGGGGGAGGCCGAGAATGACCAGTTTGGAGATGAGAATGTCCGGGATGATTGTGTTGAAAGCGGAGCTGTAATCCACAAAGAGCATGCGGACGTAGCTCTGCTGCTGCTCCAGGTGGCTCAGCGCAGAGTGGAGAGCTACGGCGATGGCATCTTCTGTGGATCTGTTCGCGCAGTATGCAAACTGATAAGGGTCCAGGTCTGGTGGGAGGTAGTCCTTGATATGTTGGAGAACAAGTCTCTAGAAGCACTTCATGATTACCGGGGTGAGAACGACAAGACGGTAATCATTTAGGCTGGTAATAGGAGACTTTTTCGGCACTGGGATGATTGTGGCTGATTTTAGGCAGGGCGGGATGACTGCTTGGGACAGGGAGAGGTTGAAGATCCTGGTAAAAATGAGGGCGAGCTGGTGAGCGCAC
The DNA here is from genome assembly GCA_013375575.1 of Percina caprodes. NCBI lineage: Eukaryota > Metazoa > Chordata > Actinopteri > Perciformes > Percidae > Percina > Percina caprodes. The sequence continues at coordinate 2,343,011 of JABXJD010000077.1, read as the reverse complement.
ACCCTGAGCACCTTGTCAGGTACTCCGTCTGGGCCGGCAGGCTTCCTTGGGTTCACTGCCAGGAGTACTCGTCCGACGTCGTGCTCCTTTACGGTGAGTGGGGTGGTGCAGGAACCAGATGTGGATGGGGGCAGGGCTGGGGTAGTGCAGGATCCAGGTGGGGTCTAGGCAGGGCTGGGGCAGAGGAGTGGTGCTGTAGTGATGTCAAGGTGCAAAATAGCCTCGGGAAGGAACTTTTTTTGTTGGAACTTGTGTATACATTCAAAAGTTGCAACAGAAAACTCCAATTGGACAGATAGTCTAGCTAGCTAGAGATCTGAGGAGCAGTTAACCAGAGTCCTCAGAAATCCACCGGTGTTTAACGTTCCCACACAAAGAAAGCGGAAGGTAACAGACATCCGGCAGAAAAGAGTGAAATCCTGCAGAGTTTGGCAACGGAGCAATCAAATGGAACGTCGTGGATAAAGACCAATGAGAGGATTAACCAGATAAATACAATCATTCTGGTCTGTGCTGAGACTTTATGAAGTTGTATCACTGAGGGCAAAATAAAATATTGAATGCTCCTCTCTCTTTTTCCAGGTGTACTTTAAAAAGATCTTCTATGGCTGCCCTCTTAAAATAAACTGCTCCACCACCTGGGAGAACCCAGCTACCAAAGGTTGTACCAGCTGCTGAATGAAGAGCACAGTCAATTCCTTGCTCTCTCTCTCTGATCAAACTTGTGTTTTATCTGTCTGACCAGCCTGTGTTTCCTCTCTGTCTCTCCCTCAGACCAGCATCTGATCCTGGGGGCAGAGGAAGGGATTTACACCCTCACCCTGAACCTCAGCGGCACAGAGGCCACGATGGAGCTGGTAAGACTTTGATCTAATTAATACACAGAGCAGTACAGCAATAGTTTACCATCTGTTGGCTTAACACCAGGGGGCGGTTGTCTAGAGATTGAAATGAGCCCCCAAATGCTCTGTCATGGGTCAGTATTAGTTAAGTTGGCCAACCTTTTCTTCCTTTTTCAAGTACAGTATTTACCTTAAGTACACATTCAAGGTACTTTTACTTACTTGAGCATTTCCATTTTATGCTACTTTATTCTTCTATTCCACTACATATCAGAGGTAAATATTGTACTTTCTACTCTACTACATTTGTCTGACAGCTTTAGTTACTTTTCAGATGTTTTTCATCCCCTTCCTGTCCAGTGAAAACCATGTATCTCCAGATGTGTTGCTGTTGAATGTTTGTGATGAAGTGAAGGACGAAGTGTTCCTTTACGTGTTGAGAATCTCATCCTACTTCTCAAAAGTATTTAAAAAAGGAACAGGACAGCGACGCTACTAAAACACATGATGATCTCATAGAATATGATGCACTGCTGTAGATTAAACTACCCAACACTATATAAAGGAGTTAAAATGACCACAACTTTAATCCACAGCAGCAAAATGCAACATACACATTAATGCAGCAGGAACATTAATCTGGAAACATCAGCTATAACAATGAATATAACCTACCTTACCATACCTTAACTTTTAGTACATTTTGCTGATAATACTTACATTCTTTTACCTAAGTACAGGATCTGAATACTTCTTCTTCTACTGGTCTGTTGATACAATTAGGTCACACTTGATCAGAGAACTGTTGAAAAGTTTGAAAAGTAATTAAAGTGCTTTTGAAAGAGACACCTGGAGCAATAAGGAAGCTGTGACTGAATGGATGTCTTCTTTTTCTCTTTCAGTTGTATCCAGGGAAGTGTACCTGGGTCTACACCATTCATAACGTGCTCATGTCTGTATCAGGTAAATGAAATAAGACTTGGATCCTCATTTAGTGTGGCTCTGCTCTCTGGGAGCTTCCAGGAAAAAAAAAAAGAAGATAACATTTTTTAATCCTTGTGTTGTCCTTTCCGGGTCAAAAACGTACAAAACTTTGACATTTTCATCCCTTTTTCAGACTTTTTTTTTTTTTAGTTTTCACTACCACCACCTTACTACCACTAGTTTTACACTACTTTTGGAATCCATGGTCAATAACCCTCCTTTATATAGAATTATACTTAATATTTGAGGTAATAAAGCAGAAATTATTAATTATTTTGACTAATAGAGGACGTACAGATGAGTTTAGTCAAGAATGAAAGTGATCGATTGTATTTGCAAAGAGTCCATATGGAATCCAGTCCATTTTTTGTGGTAATTTGGTCTCATATAAAACTCATATTTGAGATGTAGACATGTTTTAAAGGGGTCAAAACAGGAGGGTTAAAAGAATGTGTCCGATTCTGTGTTCACAGGTAAATCATCACAGCTTCACTCCCATTCGCTGAAGGAGTTGTACGATCAGGCTCGGAAAGACCAGAGGATGGTTTCGACTCACAGACTGTTACCAAGGTAACACATCTCTTTCTGGTTAAATTTTTTGTCCAAAAAGCCAGGTAAAAATTACATTATGTATAAATGTGTATATATACATATTTTGTCTTCAGGAAATGTGCAGTGACGTCTAAAGTACCTGATACCAAAGGCTGCAAGACCTGCGCAGTCGGTGAGACAAAATACTGAATCATGGCCACAACAACCAAAAAAGTGTGATGTTTATATACCTCTGCAGAGACAGTTCCTCCTATACATATTAGTTGCACACTGATTTGAAGATTTAAACTATTGTCGTAATTTAAGGCCAGTAGTCAAATAAAGGCCGATTCCAAATACACATTGTGGTGTGAATTTTCCCAGTCGTGAACTAATTTTTCCCCAATTATTCCTACACCACATAAACGCAGCAATGTTAAAGAAAGTGTACCCTCTGCATTTGAGGTACATTATTGAGAATTTATAAACGAGGCAGATTCCTGTACAGTAGACTGTGTCGATTGGTTCAGGGAGATATACCAACTAAGACTTGTCTCCTGCAGCAGGAAGCATGCAGGGAGGCTGCGTGTTCCTGTGCTGTGGTCTGGAGTCCAGCGTTGTGCTGCTGCAGTGGTACGAGCCCATGCACAAGTTCATGCTCATTAAGGTATGTGTATAAAAAAACCTTGGATCAATCGGTGACATCTATACACAGTACATGTTAGTGTGAATATCAAACACATTTACTCAAGTGCTGAACTAGTACAATGTTGAGGTACTTGTACGTCAACACACATGTCACTTGTGCAGCATTTGACACTCATCCAGGCAATCAACGTCGCAATTCAACTGCAATACTGCAACATTTCAAATAGCTATCAGGAATATACAGTGACTCAAAGAGTCAGATTAAATTACCAAAAGTATCTGAAGTTGTTAATATTAGCTCCACCTCAACCACAGACAATGTTAAAGTACTGCTCACATGTTAATATATCAATGCTTAGCATGAGCTCTTGGGAAAGCGTATTATTAGCACGGCACTTTTTGCATTTCATCATGACACATTTTTAGCTTTTTGCGTGTCATTAAAAGGTGCTGTAGGTAGGATTGTGAAGATCCAGGACTTAGCCAAAGAATTTGAACATCGACAACTTCTCAGTCCCCCCTTTCTGCTAAAGCCCAAACTGACTCCTAAGCCCCTCCCCCCACAAGGGAGAATAGAGCTCAACAATCCCACCCACAGCGGGTTCCGGAAGTAAAAATACAATGAAATTTTTCTATTGACAATTAGAAGATAAGCCATTAAATTGTAACTATCGATGGTAGACTTAAAACCAGCTACCACATGACTAAGTATATGCTCATACAGATGCAACCTTATCAAGAGATAAATGTATTTTATTTGCGATGTCTTGGAATAAGTTCTTCATTACCCACAATTCTACAATCCCACAGTGATGATCCCACTCTGATTGGTGGATCTCGTGCTTGTGAGAAGGGGGAGCTGTCAGTACCCAATGTGTGCAAATGCGCAAGATGAGAATCCTGTTTTACGAGGATTTACACCAGTGCTCAAATCACGATCTGTTCCCACGCTTCTGCTGTTAGCCTCCGCTAGGCAGCTAACATTAGCTCAGCTAACAGCTAATTCAGCTAACCGCTAGCTGACAGCTTGATTCATAGAGCTAGACAACCCTTAACGTCACAGTTTTAAACACGTTATAGACTGTTTTCATGGCAGACATGTTTACATGTCATAGTAGGAAAAGCACAGGTGTATCCAAAACCATTCATGATGGCTGCATTCCACTTAGGAGAGGCCCTGGTACTGTGCATGCTGACTCACTGAAATAGCTCACTGGGATACTTAATGGAATTGAGCCATCATTAAGGTTATCAATTTCAGCTGTACTTTTCCTACTATGACAAGTCAAGAATATCTGCTGTGAAAAAGGTCCATTAATGTTGTGAATGCAAAGAAAACTTATGTTTAGGCTAGAATTTTACCTTGTTAGGGTTTAGAAAACATTGTAGTTTTGGGTTAAAATCAAAAGTACATTTGTTAAGGAAATAAAGTTACGAACGTAAATAAAGTACCCAACGTCAAAAGTCCACTTTGACCTTTGGTTTCACACGGGTCACGACCAGTGGTCTCCTGGGTGAAAGTCTTGTGTTTGCTGGACCTTCACACCCCCTGACCCCCCTCTCTATGCAGACTTCTTGCTCGTTATTTCACCTCACTTCCGGGTCAGTTGCTCTGAGCGTCTAATTTTTTCTACATGGTGTGGAATGACACGTGGAAAGCATAAAGGAAGAAAAGCACAAAATGGCTTAAATTGGCATATTATTCATAAGACATTTCATGAGACCAGGACCTGGAAACAGTTTCCTTTGTTGTGTTGTGCTACTTGCAGCCCGTTGAGCTCTCAAGGCCTCCGTACGATGTGTCAAAATGCATTTTCATGTTTAATTGTAGTACAATCTCAGCCTTTTCTCTTCCTGTAAGCTCAACATGTTTTGCTGCACTAAAACTCGAAAGTTACAAGAGTGTAAAAGAGTCTAACATGCTGTGATGTGCTGTGATGAAGGAGAACCAACGCTAACATCATTATAAAAATACAATTGATTTGAGATGATGTATCGTGCAATGCCATGAGCATATCTTTGTCTTTGAGTTATTACTATTTTTTATTGGGCTGTTAACACTGACATTAGCTCATAAAATGACTGCTGGCATGGTCATTAAGCATTTCATGGCCTCCTATTAGATTTAAGAGTTGGCTTTAGACCTTTTGCTTTTGAGAAGAAGACCCTCAGTTAAAGACCATGCTGTGGCTAAAAGATTGCAGGTTTAAGTGCCCTTTAACAAAAAATCGGCTTTGCTTGCTGCTTTATGCGACATAAAATCCACACAAAGATATTCCAAAGATTTACCTGTGGACTTTTGTGCTTTGCAGCATTTTGACTTCCCCTTGCCCAACCCTCTGCGGGTGTTTGAGATGGTGGCGGTGCCCCAGCAGGAGTACCCGCTGGTGTGTATCGGCGTCTCTCGGGGGCACAGCCCCAACATGCCTGTCACTGTGGAATACATCAACCTCAACTCCAACACATCCTGGTTCACCAACTCTGGCCTGGGTAGGTTGATCCTGCATTTCTACGGCCATTATAAAGGCTTTAATAGGCAGTAGCTACGGACCAAAGGTCCTGATTTCCCGGCACATTTTCTGTATTTAATAAGTCCTTTAAATGTCTCTCTCTCTTTACCTCAAAGTGTGAGGCTTTTATTCTTTTGTAATCTAGCAACAGATTGTAGTTTTAGCTACGTAAACATTACTAGAAAGCAGAAATAATTTCATTTGTTGAGTTTAACATCATGATAAGAGCCAGAGGAAAGTGGTCCAAATCTTGGTGTGTGTGTGTGTGTGTGTGTGTGTGTGTGTGTGTGTGTGTGTCATTGCAGAAAGACCTTGCCCAGATGTAGTTCAAGTAAACCAGTTGGACAGCAGCTCCCTGCTTGTCCTCATGGAAAGTAAGTAATTCCTTTTAAAGTCTGTACCTAGCAGACCTAACATGGTTTTGGGTTTGAGGGTTTCCTTTCCGTCTGTGGCTAAGATGTCGAAAGTACTCCCTTCAGCTCTGCCCATAACTGTGATGACAGGACTATAATAGTGTGTAAACTCTACATTATGTTCTGTCTAGGTCTACTGCATCTGTCTTTCTGTGTTATTCCAGCACTAAGCCTCTCTCCTCCACAGGGTCAGTACATATAGTCGGTCTGGAGGGGGAGCTGAAGAGCAACAGGCCTCTGACACATGAGATCACCTTCTCTCAAGATGTTGAGTCTATAGGTGAGAACACCCAGTGACAAACCAGCAGTAACATTCAGTTCAGTACTGTGCACTAGTGCCTAAGTACAAATTTTAGGCAATTTACCTGAGTATTTCTGCTACTTTACACTTCTGCTCCACTACATCTCAGAGGTATAGATATTCATAAATACAGATGACAGTTTTTCATTAAATACAGTCTTTAAAAAGCCTCTCGGATCAGCTGGAAAATGCATCGTCACAAAGCTGCTTTTCTGACACCATGAAAACTTTAAAAACTTCTCACAGGACAGCGACGCTACAAACATATGATGATCATAGAATAGGATGCATTGCTGCATGATTTGATTTAAGATTAAACTACCCAACGGTATATAACTGAGCACAACTTTAAACATCCACAGCAGTAAAATGCAACATGTACATTAATGCAGCAGGAATATTAATCCAGAAACATCAGATGTAACAGGAAAACACTGGCAGGGAACATTTTACTGCAAGTTACCAGCCAATCAGATCCTCCACTAGCCAAATTCAGATCCTGCCTTCCGTTATTTAGGGGCAATAAAGGAAAATAAACCAGATAATGAGTGCCACTGAATACATTTAAGCATGCATGTTTCTTTAAATTAATTTTTATTTGGGTTGATGGCAGATATACATGAAAGTCTTCTCCGGTTTAACGTAGCTTCTAATCAATACTGCCCCTACGAGGCACGTATCCAACGGTGATACGAAACGTCACATAGATTAGATTAGATTAGATTATACTTTATTTATCCCACAACGGGGAAATTTCCTTATTACAGCATCAGCATTATCTTCTATACAGCAAAAAAACACACAAACAAGTAAACACACAAGAAATACAGGCAAAACAATAAACAATAATTATAAGGTAGACATACATACATAGTGTTTAAGGGAACTGTAGGATAAGTACTACAAGCAATGCTGCCAGATAAAGATTGCAAGCCAAATACGCACAAAACCACCCCGATTTCTTGGTCTAAAACAGACCAATCTGGCAACAGTTCTGCAGCCGGCCGATTCAAACAGACACATTCATTACATTCTTCACCAGCCAAATTGGCTAGCAACTTTACTATGTTACGGTTGGCTGGCAGGTGTCAATTTATAGCGCTGCTGCAGAATGAATGCTTTTACTTTGATACTTTGAGCCCATTTAGCTGATACTATTTACTAAGGAAAGCTCATTGTGGGACTGGCTCTAGAGGCTGTAATTCTGCACCAAAGCTGAATTTTGGGAAAGAGACTTCAGATACAGTATTAGGGGACCACTAAGGTCGATATAAAAGAGGCTTCAGATACAGGATTAGGGGACCACTAAAGGGTATATAAAAGAGACTTCAGATACAGTATTAGGGGACCACTAAGGTCTATATAAAAGAGACTTCAGATACAGTATTAGGGGACCACTAAGGTCTATATAAAAGATACTTCAGATACAGTATTAGGGGACCACTAAGGTCTATATAAAAGATACTTCAGATACAGTATTAGGGAACCTCTAAGGTCTATATAAAAGATACTTCAGATACAGTATTAGGGGACCACTAAGGTCTATATAAAAGAGACTTCAGATACAGTATTAGGGAACCTCTAAGGTCTATATAAAAGATACTTCAGATACAGTATTAGGGAACCTCTAAGGTATATATAAAAGATACTTCAGATACAGTATTAGGGAACCTCTAAGGTCTACATAAAAGAGACTTCAGATACAGGATTAGGGGACCACTAAGGTCTATATAAAAGATACTTCAGATACAGGATTAGGGGACCACTAAGGTCTATATAAAAGAGACTTCAGATACAGTATTAGGGGTCCACTAAGGTCTATATAAAGGAGACTTCAGATACAGTATTAGGGAACCTCTAAGGTCTATATAAAAGAGACTTCAGATACAGTATTAGGGGACCACTAAGGTCTATATAAAAGTATCCAAAGAGCACCATGTCCTGGGACCTTTAAGTGAATGATCTGAATACTTCTTCCACCACTGCAAACCAGTGATGGTTAAAATTGTAGATGATTAAACTCAGCATTTACTGTGTGTCTGTCCGGTCCAGTGTATTTTGAGGACTCGCTGCTGGCAGTGTGGCGTCACGGCTGGCAGAGGAGAAGACAAAGTTTCACTGAGGTGCTGGAGGAAACCACCGACCTCAGAAAGATCTACAGACTGGTGCAGTCGGACAGGTACAGCATATCGTCATCTTTGCTGTGGTGTTCATATCTGTTGCTCGGATTTATATTTCTGTTCAGTAGAGGTGTTAAAATGAATCATGGCATTGATGCATCACAATGCGGACGTGGACCATTCCTCATCGATGCAGTGACAGACCATAATCGATTATTGCCTACTGATGTTACTTGTTGATTTTCCGGTTGCTGCTTTTTTTGTTTGTGCCTTTTGTCTGCTGTGTTCAGACATTCAGGAAGTGTCTTTTTTTAAGAGCAGACAGGGAGTTCATGTACTGTATATAAGTTGCTTGAATTTGTTGATGAAAACCATGTGTAGCAATATATAATAATATTGAGGAGGTGACGCATGGTGATGCATCATAATATCAAATCGAAGTGTAGACAGGATAATCGTGATCGAATTGTAAGACCAGTAAAGAGTCACACCCCTACTGTTCAGTGACTTTTGTTGCTCCTACTCATTAGCTTGTATTGGCCATTAGAGAGCCATGAAGTATTATGTAGTATGTAGGTTACATACTTGTTGCTGCATTGTTTTTTAGACTTATTTAGACCTACAAATTTTTTGTCCAGAAAACATATGAACATTAACAACTGTTTGACATTGGTCAAGGTTGATGTTTTTTCACACAATGATTAATATTTAGAGTAATGCATACTATACAGTTCTGTTTGGGGTATCCATTGTGAATAGTCATGGAAATTGTATTAATGGTCATGGAAAATGTCCATTAAAATGTGTGTGAACCCTGTATTCTAGTTTTGCATCGTGGACAGAAACATTTATGTCACCCTATCCAATCATTACATTTGCATGAAGTTTAAGCAGGTTGTATCTGTGCTCAACATCCTCTGACCTCCCTGACCTTCTCATTGCAGGATGGTTGTCTTGGAGACACGTTCAACCGATGACCCGGGGGGGCTGTCCAACCTGTACGTCCTGGAAATTGCTGAGAACTATGTCATGCTGCCCTGACTCTCCTGTCTGCTGGCATAGGGCATCATGGGAAACTCCCACTAATGCCTCCATGCAAAACTTTTATCATTAACTCTGAGGGATCAAGGACGCCACAGTGTTACATTTTCTAATGGCAGAAGAAGAGATATGTCGGAAAGAAATGATGGCAGAATTTTGCAAATTCATGCTGACCCAAGAGGATTGATGTGTTGTTGCTTCCAATCTGGGCCATTTCAACGTGTGAGATCCAGAAAAACCTCCAGTATCCAGACACATGAGAAAACCCTAATCGAACAGTGAAGGAAGGTCCTCCTTTCATACTTAAGAGGAGTGACTCAGTTGATCAACAGCAGCTGCCTGCAGGGATTGAAAAATTTGGCTTCCAGATTATGCCATACAAGCATAAAGGACTGAATGGACTGTGTAGTTTGTAACCTGGGTCTGTATTTTTCATATACACACTTCTCACTGCCGTTACACTGTAATAAAATTAATTAACAAAAGATGAAGTGAACTGTACTGATCTTGGAGCAGAAATGGTAAATGAGAGGTGAAAGTTACGTTAAGTAAAAAATAGTTACCAATCCTCACTTTGTTGTCACGCAAGTACTGGAAATTATAATATAATAATATTTGCATTTCATTTCAAGCCACTGCATCCCATTTTAACTTGTGCATAAAAATATTTCATTTGAATTAATTTTCTCTGGGGCAGCAATATCTTTTAAGTATTTAACAGATGAATATGAGCAGGACAGTGTCATATTTCTGCATTTCAAATCAAGAAATATCTGGTGGCTCTTTTCATAAGAACATGCTTGAGTAATTTTACATACCATCACAAATTTGCGTCCTGAAAACAACATAGCTGGCTATAAGTATGTCAGCATTATAAATGTAGACCAACTTAACATTGGATTTAATTGTAAAATGTTTACATACATCATGTTGTCCGGTGGCGTGTCACTGGGCAGCAGTGGTGAATAACTAAGTAATCTACTCAAGTACAGTACTTAAGTACAAATTTGTAGTACTTGAGTCTTTTCTTTGATGCCACTTTCTACGTCTACTCCACTGCAGTTCAGAGAGAAATATTGTACTTTTTACTCCACTACATATTAATCTTGACAGCTTTAGTTACTAGTCACTTTACAAATTGAGATTTTTGCACACAAAACACATGAGATGTTTTATTATAAAGTAAACTACACAACAATATGAAGGCATACAAGTAGCCTACAGCTGATTTAACACTTAGTTGATTAACAGAACTGTTTTGACTGATTCCAGTTTCTAAAAGGTGAGGATATTGCTGCATTGATTACTTTAAGTACATTTTCCTGATGATACTTACATACTTTTACTTTGCCTAAGTAACATTTTCAGTGCAATCCAACTTTATTTTTAAAGCACATTTAAGAAAAACAAAGGATCACAGTAACAGAGACACAATATAAAATATAAAAGCCTACTATATTCCTAATATAAAAATAATAAATAAATAAATAAAAACATAATACAAAACACATTTTCAATGCAGGACTTTTACTTGTAGCAGAGTATTTTTTACAGTGTGCTATTAGTAGCCTAGGTTTTGTGAAGTGAATGATAAATGCTTCTTCCACGTTTGCCGGGCGGTAAATGAAGCACGCTGCCGGGGTGGATGCCCTCTCTTTGCCCCCGACACATCAGCGGGAGTGCGCAGCGCCAGACCGGGCCAGCAGCAGCAACAGTCGTCGCATCATCGGACGTAACGTTACTTATTGGACGTAACGTTACTTTACGCACACTGGATGAACGGAGGCAGTAACCCGGCCGAGGACTCGAAGATGATGCTTACGCCGGCTCAGAAGGGCTTTCTCTCGGGGTTTATTTGCCAGACAGCCGAGGTTTTGGCTCCGGTACTGGTGTAAAATGCACTGGAGCAGACCGGGTGTGCTGGTCGGCCTAGCTGATCTCGGCTGCTCGGCTTCGCCTCTCTCATATTTATTCTAGTAGCCTACTTTTTGATTGTAGCGTTATTATTTCCAGGTCAAAAAAATCAGTTTCCTGTGCGGCTTGTTTGTACTAAAAATGGCCGGAGATGGCGGCGCTCTGAAGGATATCAATGAGATTAAATCCCAGTTCCGGACCAGAGAGGGCTTCTACAAGCTGCTCACCCTCTCGGACTCGCAGCAGCGGGGCGGGCTGCCTCGGGGTCCCTCCGCTGGAGCCACGCTGGGCCCTGGAGGTGGACCCGGTCCGATAGCCGGCGGAGGGGTCGGGCTGCTGCAGGGGCCGGGTGCCGCCGCCGCCGCTGCCGCCGCTGCCGCCGCTGCTGCCGCCGCCGCCGCCGCTGCCTCCTCCTCTTCCAATGCCGCAGCCAACTCCTCTCCAGCGGGCTTCCTACCGCCCGTCCGGGTCTCTATGGTCAAGCTGCAGCCCGAAGACCCGAGCGAGGACTCGGAGAGGGTGTGCTTCAACATCGGCAGGGAGCTTTATTTTTACACGTACACCAACATTAAGAAGGTGAGCCTGTTCTCCTCCTCCTCCTCCTCCTCCTCCTCTGTGTGACAGATTGGATGGTCAGGGTTAGCTTAGCATGCTAGCCTGCTCTGCAAATCAGATGCTTCAATTTCATCATGTTTTCAAACCGAGGTTCTTGGGGCTGCACAGGCCAGCATTTGACACATATGACACATTTATTTGCTTTGCAATACGACATGATAATGTGTGTGTAAACAGAGTGAATGGTGCATCATGCACACGGATGCACAGTGTCAGTGGCCGCTGCAGGGGGACAACAGTGTTACTCTACCAGCAGGAAACAGAGACAGGAAGCCACTGACTTGATGAAACCATGTGAACTAAAGGTTGTTTATTCTCATATGAATGTTAATACACACATGTGTTACTGTGGTGGGTTGTATCAAAGTATATTTGACTGTAGGAAATCTTGTACTTTTTGTCTTACGGTTACTTTTCAGATTACACATCCTTCCTGTCAAGTAAAAACCATGCATCTCCAATAAGGGATTTTGATATATATTTTTTTATTATAAATTGAAGGATGGTTTTAGAACGTTAAACAAACTATTAGAAAAATATATATAATTGCAACTGCTTTTAACGTAGGCCTACTGAATTACAAAAATAACTTCTCATACATGATGATACATCCCTTCACGGAGGTCAGGGAGTTGTCCTCCAGTTTCTCCTCACTCAGCTTGTTTTTTAGCATTGCTAGCTTTCATCGAGGGTTGTTTTTAGAGAGCTGGAAGTGCAAGCTGCACCACTTGATTCTCAATAAGGAATGCTAATTTCATTTAGGAGGAACTGGAGGACGGATATAAAAAGCCTTTCCTCCTCTAAGGTGACATGGATCAATGAGGGAAAAGGTTGTAACTGCCTACCTTCCTTAAATGTCAAGGGTTTTCTTTCACTACACACTGCTAATGATTTTATCTTTTCTGGGTCATAATGAAACTTTTGAACTCCAAAAATACAATAAATGGCCTTCATTTGCCAGAAATTTGTATCTTAATGACTGATGCACACGTGTAGATGGCGAGGTTGGCTCGCATGCAAAAGGCTGAAGATACATGTCATGATGTCACCATCACCATACTGTGATGTCAAAGAATATTAAGAAGAGATGTTGTTTTTTTAAGTTTGTACTAATGATTTAACTATGAGATCAGCCTTTGGCACATTTACATTTAATCAGCACGGATGCAGCAATATGTTTTTCCTCTCCTGCAACTGACTGATAGCTAAACTCAAGATCTGTGCCAATACCAAGTTTGTATCGTTGATTAAGCTGTTGACTATTTTCTCAAATAATCGGTTTTTTGTTGTTGTTTTGGTCTATAAAATGTCAGAAAATTGTGAAAAATGTCAATCTGTGTTTCCCAAAGCCCAAAATGACGTCCTCAGATGTCTTGTTTTGTCCACAACTCAAAGATCAAAATTAAATAAATCAAAATGTATTTATATAGCACTTTACAGCAACCAGCAGGTGTCTGAAGTGCTTACCATCACAAACCAAGAGTAAAAACACACAAAATCAGAAAAGGTTACAAAGATACAGAAGAATGAAGTTGTCCCACCACTGCCACGTATTAAAAGCCAGATTAAACCGGAACTGGACCTAAAAAGAGCTACATCTGTAATAGTGTGAATATCAGGGGGTGACTTGGTCCAGAGTCTCGGGGCAGCAACTGCAAAAGCCTGACCCCCCCCCCCACCACCGTTTATCAGCCGATTTGAAGACCGCAATGACCGGTTGTGCTCCGCAAAGTTCAAATTTCAGACAAATACTCTGGGGCCAGACCATTTAAAGCCTTAAAAACAAACAATAAAATCTATTCTAAAACGCACCGGGGGCCAATGCAGGGTGCAGAGGACGGGAGTGATGTGTGCACGTCTCGATGTATTTGTTAAAAAGAGAGCAGCAGCATTTTGCACAAGCTGAAGACGTGAGATGGGCGTCTGATTCAGACCAGCATAGAGAGCGGTACAGTAGTCCAACCTGGAACTAATAAAATATTCAGTTTACTGTCCCAGAGGAGTGAAGAAACTAGAAAATATTCACATTTAACAAGCTGGAATCAGGATTTTTGCAAACTTTTTTTCAAAACAAGAAATAACTCAATGACCCAATTAATCGATTATCAAAATAGTTTGATTAATTTCATAGTGGACAACTAATCGATTAATCTTTGCAGCTCTTTTTGCCATGTATTGATATATAATGAGTGGTGGATTTATTATGTAAGTGTACTTATTAACATTTCATGAGGAAAAAAAATGCTTTGGGTTGTTTGCATTTCTTTAAACCAATCACAATCAGCGAAGCTCCGGACTCACGACGACGGTGTGATGGTGGCTCTGCTAAATAGTCTCGGGAAGGAACTTGTTTTGGTGGAACATTTGCACACCGCAAAAGGAAAATTTGGGGAAAAAGGAAACGCCACATACAATATTAAATGAAGGTAACTGTTCACACAGTACAGCTATTTAAACTGCCTGGTTACATGGTTAAATCTGCTCTTACCAGTGCATAGCCATGTGTGCTTCGTCCACAGCAAGCTCACCAACCGGTCGCATTTAGAGTGTAAATGCCGAAAACATATTCTTTTGTTAATATTTATATTTAATATTTACAATCTTTCCCAGAAAGAGCCAAGCAGGCGTGCCTTTTTGTACGATCAATTTTTTTTTTTAAATTGCCATTTTTAGCGTGTAGCTTGCTAACTCAAAGTTTTTTGTTTCCCGAAGGGATTTTGAGAACGGCCACACACAGACAGCGGAAGGGGGGGGCATCAATGTCAGGCTTTATCCTGGAAATGGACTTCCGTTGATCCAGAATAGCATCTGTATAAGATGTCGCTGCCCAATGTGAGGAGAGTGCAGATTTGAGTCGCGCATGCTTAGATTTAAACGGTTTATGGCATAACACGTCATACCGAAATTTGTTAAATCCATGAAATAATAAACTTTATCATTACAAACAATAACAGAAGATGGGAATCATTTCAAAGACGTTTTAGCTAACTATCTATGATTGATTGGATGCTAACGTTAGCTCAAAACGCCATTCAACTGACAACCTTTGTTATGTTTGATTGATAGCTTGTAGCCAGCAGTGAACCAACTTCGTTAATTATGTCCATTTATACTGTTAAGTAGGTACATTTTTACTGTATTGACATTAGCTACAGAAGTCTCTCGTTAGCATCTTATATGCTAACTACTTGGCGCAAAGTGACGCATGCGCGACTCAAATCTGCACTCTCCTTACATTGGGCAGTGACAAAGACCATGGACGTATCATAAGACCGAGACGCACCAGGCTTTCTGATGACGTATGATGTGAGATGACGTAGTATAAAAAGCGACAAAGTCCACATAGGTCAGGGTGGATGGATGGGTCAAACAAACGCAGGACTTCACCCAGGAGACGGCTGTACGTGTCTCGTGTGAAACCAAAAGTCAACGTTGACTCTATTTTCGCTTATGTTATCTTAACTTACGTAGGTTACATACTTAACTAACATCACGTATGTTAGTTACCTAACAAATATACTTATTTTTAACCCAAACCAATATCTTTTCCCAAACCTAACCAAGTTGTTTTGTTGCCTAACCCTAGCCCACTTAAAAGCGGTCCTATGCGACGAGGTGGGAGGGAGAATCTGTTGACCAGTTTTAGCTCGCTCTGATCATTTCATGTGAAGCTATTGAAATTGCCACTTTGTGTTTTGTTTTGCACGCAGAACGAGGACTGTGGATTTTGTCCCCCATGTCTTCCATGTGCCCACAACGGGGAAATTTCCTTATTACAGCAGCAGCATTTTCTTCTATACAGCAAAAAACACACAAACAAGTAAACACACAAGAAATACAGGCAAAACAATAAACAATAATTATAAGGTAGACAGAAAGTAAGCAGAATGGCGTCAAATAAAGGTATTTTAAAGTATATTTTAAAGTGCGGCCATAATACAAGAAACAATATTGCAGTGTAAGTGACATTAAAATTAAATTGAATGTGTAATTGGAGTAGTAAAGCAAGAGTCAGTAGCACAATATAAATTATAGTAACCTGTGACTATAAATATTGAAAAGTAAGTACTTGTAATAAAATAATATAAATACCGATAATAAATATAAACAGAAAGTGTGTGTGGTGTAGATGGGAGATAAAAAGGAACAGAAACTACAACATTATCAGGTAGTGCAGGTGTTGTAGAGTTTGACAGAGGCCGGGATGAAGGACCTGCGGTACCTCTCCTTCTTACACTGGGGGGGTATCAGTCTGCTGCTGAAGGAAGATATCTCTGTGAACAGGAGGAATGAATACAACAAGAAAAACCTGTTTCAGTGTTGTTTTTGAGACAGACGCGGACAATGTTTTGATCTCAGTTGAATGCAGTTTTTCTGCCAGTAAATTGTGTTTTATAGGGCACGATGAGTATATTCTTTTATTAGTGTCATGGTCAGTGTTGGGTAAGTTACTTTTAAAAAGTAATTAGTTACTACTTACTTCTTCCAAAAAGTAACTAAATGTAATTGTAGCCTCAGTTACAAATTATAAAAGTAACTAGTTACTTGAGAAAGTGACTATTTTGTTACTTTAAACTAGGCTACATTTTTATATGCTCAAATGTAACTCCCTCTTTAACAGAACATATGAATACATGTGCATGTTCAGTTATTTATGTTAAATCTGAATATGATAATGAAATGGACACTTAATACATTATTAACAGAAACAATGTACACAAATTTCCACTAATGTGGGACAAAGTGAGACTAGCCTCCAATCAGATGCCATGTATGTAGATATTATTTTCATATAGCGGATCGATACAAATAACACAATAGATATTTTGGAACTTTTGATATTTATTGCCCCTTATTTGGGCTTGCCATACCTCGTCACTTGTTGACTGACCCGCTTGTGTTGTGCGTTGTGTATCCGGCTATGCGTGCTTTCGAACACACGCCAAACTCTACCTCTGATTGGCTTATCATGAAATTTTACTCAACCTCAGCATATCGTCAGCATTTATGCAAATAGTATAAAAAAGTCTTTGCTTCTCGACTCAGAGCGCTAGCTAGTCGGTCTGATGAAAAAAACAGCTTTGATCACAGTAACGTGTTGTTAAGATGGGAAGAGTAATCAATTACATTACTTGTTACTAAAAAAGTAACGCCGTTATTTATACCGCTTTTATTCCCATCACTGGTCATGGTTGATTGTGACCCCCTTCCAGCACTGCGAGGCCATTTATATTTAAATCTTGGCAGCAAGTACTATAGACTTCAACAAATTCAGAGATGCGGTGTGACCTTTCGGTGGACACCAACAACATGAGCATCAGAGTTTTCATTCTGGAAATACTCCTGCAGCCATGTTTCTTTCCTGTCTTTTGTGGGGGGGAAAGAAACCTCAATGGTCTCTTAGTCATGTTTGATGGATTTCTCCCTGTATGGTTGTTGAATAATGGCGTACACAGCAGCTCCTAAAAAAATAAAAATAAAGCTTTGCTCCTTCATTTTGACACCAAAAGCTGTTGTTTACCATTTGAAAAAATGTTTTTCTAACTTTGCTGTAGCTATGGAAATGCTTTGTCATCTACTCTTGATGATCATTTGTCAAAATAGAAATCACCTAATGATAAATTGTCCCATGTAAGCTACATTGTCAGCAGATGTATGTAACTGTGATAAATAGTTGTGTGGACTCTTGCTTTTAAATGGATCCTGTGGAACAAATTAAACCCCTTCGAGGATGATTTGAACGTCCCCGAAACCCACTTTGTGATAATTTGACTCTTCTCATCTGTAGGCTGTAGACCTCAGTAAGCCGATAGACAAGAGGATCTACAAGGGGACTCAGCCAACATGTCACGACTTCAACCAGTACTCTGCCACAGCGGAGAGTGTAGCTCTCATCGTGGGTTTCTCAGCCGGACAGGTCCAGTATCTCGACCCCATCAAGAAGGAGACCAGTAAACTCTTCAATGAGGAGGTATTGTATTTGTCTGTTTTTTCTTCTTGTGTTAGTAAAGTAGCGGGGGTTGCAGCTCTGTGTGTTGTCGTGATTAAAACCTGCTGCTACAGTGCAACAGAAGTCATTTGTCCTTCTTGTATCGATTTTCTTTCATGCCCTAGTTTGGAGGCTGTGATGTAGCCTAGAAGTCTTCAGCGTTGATCCCTTTAACATTCACTTACTGCGTCTCCTCAACTGCCTCTTTATTTTTAATGGGATTCTCTTTAATGGGATTCCCAATTCAATTTAGGAGATTAAAGGGGTATGTGTGCACGACTGTATGCAGATAGACTTTGTGTTTAGGTGTCTCCTGAATCTTTTTACCTCTGTGGGATCTTCTTTTTTTCCTCATCTTCCACCCCCTGGTCTGTCTCTGTTGGTCTCAGCCTGTCTCTGCTGTAGCTTGTTTCTTGATCTTTGCAAACCTCTCTCTCCCCATTTTTCCTTCTTGTTTTCGCTTTTCTCGATAGATTTTTTTTTTTGTAAATCACACATTTTGCTAGCAATGAGGTGACATAGTGTCCACATCACACAACACAAAAGTATTTGTAATATTGTCATTTTTACTCTTCTCTTCCCATTCCCCCACTCTTTCATCTCCTCTTCCATTGTTCCCTCTTTCCTATTTTTCTCGAAATCCTCTCTCCTTATCTTTCCTCTGTACACCTCCTTCTTGTTTTCCAGAGGTTGATAGACAAATCCAAGGTGACATGTCTAAAATGGCTTCCCAAGTCTGAGAACCTGTTCCTGGCCTCTCATGCCAGCGGCCACCTCTACCTCTACAACGTGGAACACCCATGTGGCACCACGGCCCCACAGTACTCTCTGCTGCGGCAAGGAGAAGGCTTCACCGTCTACGCCTGCAAAACCAAGACGCCGCGCAACCCGTTGTTACGATGGGCCGTGGGCGACGGAGGCCTCAACGAGTTTGCTTTCTCCCCGGATGGCGTGCATGTGGCGTGCGTGGGTCAGGACGGCTGCCTGCGTGTCTTCCACTTTGACTCGATGGAGCTGCAGGGGGTGATGAAGAGCTATTTCGGCGGGCTGCTGTGTGTGTCATGGAGCCCCGATGGGAAATACCTCGCCACCGGCGGGGAGGATGACCTGGTTACCGTTTGGTCATTTGCAGAAAGCCGTGTGGTTGCAAGAGGTCATGGCCACAAGTCCTGGGTCAATGTGGTGGCGTTTGACCCCTTCACAACTTCCCTAGAGGATGAGGAGCCGATGGAGCTTAGCGGCAGCGAGGAGGACCTCCACCAGGGAGCACCAAATAACTCCATGCACTTCGGCCGGGTCCGAACAAGCAGCACGTTGTCGCGTCTTTCTCGGCACAGCTCTAAAGGTGGCGGTTCGGCGTCGGTCACATACCGGTTTGGCTCGGTGGGCCAGGACACCCAATTCTGTCTGTGGGACTTGACGGATGACGTCTTATACCCACGCCTGCCGCTGTCCCGCGCCTTTACTAACACTTTTGGTCCCTCGCTGTCCAACTCAGGCAGCGGGGGGGTCAACAGTACCTCAGTGGGGGGAGGAGGTGCAACGGTTGAGGGGCACCATCATCCGCCTAACACTAACACCGGCACCGCCAACCCGCCAACCCTCCCCTTACCGCTTCCTCGCTCCCTCTCCCGCTCCAACTCTCTGCCCCACCCTGCCGTGGCAAATGTCTCCAAGGGCCAGGGCGCCTCGGAGGGCGGGGGGGGAGGCGGGGGAGGCGGAGGGAGCACCGGAGGAGGAAACAGTACCCCATTCAGCATCGGCCGCTTCGCGACGCTGTCGCTCCAGGAGCGCAAGTCGGACAAGTCCGGGTGCAGCAGCGGGGTGGAGAAAGAGCACAAGAGGTACCACAGCCTGGGCAACATCAGCAAAAGCAACGATAAGATCAACGTGGCGCCGAGGAGCAACCGGCTGGACGCCGCCAAGGTCCTGGGCACCACGCTGTGCCCACGCATGCACGAAGTGCCGCTGCTGGAGCCGCTGGTGTGCAAGAAGATTGCACATGAGAGGCTGACAGTCCTGGTGTTCATGGACGACTGCATCATCACCGCCTGCCAAGAGGGGCTCATCTGCACCTGGGCGCGGCCGGGGAAGGCGGTAAGTCATCAGTTAACCCTTTCAGGAGATAAACACATCAATGCTTTGGCTACAACTAACAATGATTGATTATTATGATTAAATACATGGTTAAAGAATAATGGTGTTTTTTGATTTGTTGATTTATCGTGGAAAGAGGGTCTTTTTTTTTTTTATATAAAAATTGGATGTCTATGCAGAAGAATGGCGCAAACATTTTTGAAATTGGAGCTACATGGCCAGAGGAAACTGAGAAAATGGGCTGTGGTATCGCCCGTTCACTTCCTCTTTACAAGATGTTGTATTTCAGCCAAAATTTCAGGTGAGAAGCAGGCAACACAGTAACCAAATCTTGCATTTCGTGCATATTTGATCAGCACTGTCTAGTTTTACAATTGAATCTGAGTTTGAGAAGGACAGAGCTGGGCGGCTTTCTCTTGATTCCCTTCTATGCTGTTTGTGTCCGTATGCAACAATACAATCTGTAGTTGGACCAACAGCCCTCAGAGTCACCCTGTGTTTTTCTGCTGGCCTGTGAGTAAGGAGATCTGGGCACTGGTAAGATGGAGGGAAGTTTAACGTGGCTGATTTACCCATACCATCATTGTTATGATATGAAGTTGGTTTGTCGGCAAAGTATCCTTTTTAAATGTCAGTTAAAACAGAAAATCTGCCATCTGTCCGTTGAGGAGTTGATGATGGAGAGAAGACAAACAGAAACAAGATGATGACGGCTAAAATGTCCATTAGAGTTTGATGTATCAGTGAAGGGGCGATTGTTATAGTTTTTTTCTGAAATTATTTTCTACATTTCAGGATTGTCATATTCATGTTTAGTTCCTGTTTAAAATCAGCAGTGGGGTTTTACTTCCATAAGGTAGGGGTGGGGGGTGAAATCGATACAGCATAGTATCACCAAGTATCGACCTATTATTACGTGTTGGTCAATTCGTCTGCTCGACAATTCCATTTTGCAGCAATAAAGGTGACGTGAGATGAACAAACAGAGAAATGTATCTTTTTATATAAAACTGATGTTGACTAAATTTCCTTTTGGGGACACATTTTGAATTTGGGAAAAATTGGAAGTTGGAAAAAAGTAATACATTTCAATATATCGCAGAATATTGCAATATGTTTAAAATCGCAATAATATGGTATCTTGACATAAGTATCGTGATGATATTGCATAGTGGGACCACTGGTGATTCCCACCCCTACTGTCGGGACGTTCATCATGATGCTAATGTAATGGGAATGGTAATTAGCCTTAAACCTACTCGCTGTTGTAAGTATAATATAATAATAATAACTTAGGTTAGTTCACTGATATTCCTTCATTGCAAGTCAGTAATCAGTTTGTTTTGAGTTGATATTTCAGCTGGTGGATATTTCAGACTGTGAGAAATGTTGGAGATGATTTTGCCTTTCTTCTCCGGAGCAAAGTTGGCTTTTTAATCTTCCTGCACTTTAAAGTGGAGTGCAGATTTTCTCGGTCTGATTGTCTCTGGTGTCTAACTTTTCTTTTATGTTTTTGTCTCTCTGATCAGAACTTGACAGCACAGAACGGGAACTCTCCGAGCGGCACGGTGGTATAGCTGAAGGAGAAGCTTTGCACTCATCCCCCTCTCCATCCATCTCTCCACCGCTCCTCAAAAATGTCAAACTAGGGGCCAACAATGAGACACTGCACCCTACCTACCCCTGCAGTATTAAACCGCCAGTATAACCCTCTGTACCCGACACGACCCAAACCCTTTTCCCTACGGATTTCACTCACACGTCAGCCAGTTGGGTGGTAAACACTTCCTGAATCATCGAGCTTTAGGCAGGGTTTCCCACCTTGTGCAGCTTGGGAAGTGTATCCCTGGTGCTTCGCCCCGCCCCCGTCACCTCACCTCTCCGTTATTCTCAGCAGAAAGACTGCATCAAACAAACAGAGATGGTTTATCCTCCTGGTCTGCAGCCCTGAAGCATCAAGGAGCGAGGCTCCATTCGTCTTACATCTGATCCCTCCCGTTTCCCATTCATGCAAAAGACACTGCAAAAGCCACGGCCATTATATTTAACTTATTTATTTTATCACAAGACTGTGTAATAATTTATAATGTAAATACTGAAAGTACTCTATGAATACGAAAAAGGACAAACGTGAATGGGAATAATGACTCGACAACAAGGAAGGAAAAAAACCAGGAAAGATGAAGAATATTAATATATGAAGGTCCTTCTATTGTACATAGCAACCACAGTTAAAAAAAGAAAAGAAAAGTGAAGGTCTTCTGTTTTAGGGAACATGAAGTTGTCAATGCGTTTCTATTTAGTGTGAGTTTCTCCAGTTTGTCCCTGAAATCAAGCTGATGGAAGCATTTTCGGGTCCAGTGGGACTCCTTTAGGGGGACGAGTCGAGCACAGAGAGGCTGCTAGCTGTACAGCTGACTGACCGAGTTAATAGGTCTGAATAATACTAATTCTCCAGGACAAACAGCATCTTAATCAATAACAAACAAAAACACACACTGTTGCACATTCCCAACGTAAAGCGGCTCACACACACACACACACACACAAACTGTTGCACATTCCCTACGTAAAGCAGGCTCACACACACACACGCACTATTGCACATTCCCTACGTAAAGTGGCTCACACACACACACATTCCCCTCATGGTGTAGCATCATATATACTGTATCTTCATTCCTGTTGCACCTGAATTGCCTCTTGCAAGAATTTGCACATACAGTAAATCCACAGTCCATCCTGAGCTGCCTGATGAGTGACACAAGGGATGTTATTGTCTTGTCTGAGCTGACGCCTGTCCCAGGGCTCAAAATTAGCACCATTTACCAGCCAAATGCTGGTAAAAAAAAATAGCAAGTGGCTGGTAGATTTTCTTTACCCACGAATCAAAAAAAACAAACAGTGGTGATCTATTGAGCAGCTGGTTAATTGTAATCATTCACCCCATTCAGCCCTTTGGCTGGTGGATGAAAAGGTTAGTTTTGAACTGCCCTGTGCAGAAAAAGCTCCCACCTTTCACTGGATATATTGGGTGCAGAGGATTGAAAAGGTGTACATCTTTACGTCAAGATTTGGAATTTTCCGTCTCTTTTGATTCTGCTTATCGAATTCTAGTACTTACTTTTTGAGTCTTTGCTCAGATTCCTGAAATATTTCAGTAAGAAAGGAAAGCAAAATGTGTTGGACGCAAAAACCGCCTATATTGTTTTTTGTGTGCAGATTTTGGGATGCCTGCCATAAACTTGCCAAAAGGTGTTTTGTGATTATTTTTGATTAAAAGGTAAAATAAAGAGTATTCTTTAATCAGTTTTTGCCATTTTACATTTGTTTTTACTGGAGCCTGACGTGCAAAGAGTAGCTGATATTGAGGCATTATAAACATGACGGGAGACGTAAAAAAACTCTTCTACTTCCTGGTCTAATAATCACACGGATCCGAATGTCTGTTTTCTCTTTAACTTCGTTATTCATTCAGTCATTGTGGTGTTTTTTTACGCTTGATTGTTTTCTGCTTTATCCACACAAAGGCTGCAGCGGTGGTTGATAAGAGCAGTTTGTGTTTTTCTCACCTTTCCCAATGTTTGTCATGGTTCTTAGAGAATGAATCCTACTCATTAGGTCAATATTATCATTTGTTCAACATTTTGGTTTATGATCAAATACCTGCAAAGTGAATAACCTCCCTATTAGTCTCAGTTGTACTAAGCAAATGTTAGCATGCTAACACGCTAAACTAAGATGATGAACATGGTAAACAGCCTGGCAAACTGTTAGCTTGATGGTTTGTGTACAACACACACAGCTGAACGCAAAGAGGCCACAGGTCGTAAACTGTCGCCGACTGAAGTAAAACCCAACAATTTAGATGCATATTCCAAATGTGCTGTACACTTGTCCCAAGAATGCTCCTAAAACTGGAATAAAACCGCCATATCCCAAATCTTAATCATAAAATGCGGCATGCAGAATAAGGCCTACTTTGCAAATCTGCTGTTTACATGACCTGTATCTATTTTGAGATATAAGTGTGCAGGTAAATGTAGTCGGTGTCTTTTGTGACACTCCTGTCCACCATATTGTAAATATGATGCATATGTGATGGCACTGTCACTCGCCGATGTGAGTCGAGTGCAGATTTGAGGCGCGCATGCTCAGATTTAAACAGTTTGTGGCATAATGTGTCTTACTGAAATTTGTGAAATCCATGAAATAATAAACTTTTCTCATCACAAACAATAACATAAGATGGAAATCATTTCAAAAACGTTTTAGCTATTTATAATTGATTGCTAACATTAGCTCAAAACACCAGTCAAGCGACAGCCTTTGTTGGGTTTGATTGCTAGCTTGTAGCTAAGCTAGCAGTCATTTTAAAAACGTTTTAGCTATGGTTGTTTAATTGCTAACGTTAGCTCAAAACGCCATTCAACTGACAGCCTTTGTTGTGTTTGATGCTAACTTGTAGCCAGCAGTGAACAAACTTTGTTATTTAGGTCCATTTTTACTGTATTGACATTACAGAAGTCTCTCGTTAGCATCTTGTAGGCTACTTGTCGCAAAGTGATGCATGCGCGACTCAAATCTGCACTCGCCTTACATCGGGGAGTGACAGGCACGCTAACGGCCACGTGTTATTTTCAGGAATCGATAAGCTGAATTGAAAAAGCACATCAAATATCAAGAAATTGATATATAAAACACTGTCATTGCTAAGGTTAAAGTGTAAAGCTCCTTTTGTATGAAGACAGGCTAGGCTAAAGGAATAATTCACATCGAAACACAACCTCCTAAAATATTGAAATTAACACGGACAGATTTCTTTTGAGTCTGTGCAGCTTAATTCAGAGTGTTTTATTGGATAAATTTGTTCACATTTGTTGTTTGAATGCAAACGTATCCCTGGCTGAATTAAAGTCAGTATATTAATATTCATACAGCATGCAACACCTTTCAAACTCCAAGTGAGTTATCTTCGCATTGTCCCTCTTTCGCATCATACCATCAGTTTTTTTGTTTTGTTTTTCTGATCACAGTCCTCTTCTTTAGCTCTACAATACATCCAAGTGTGTATTTGCATGTTATAATGCAGGCGTCTGAGACATAATCAGGATGTATTGATACCAGGTTGCATGAATATGGCCCTAGATTCTTCTCACAATGTCCATACAGTACAGTATTTTTTTCATGTTGTGAAAAAAAATTGGGGTAATGAGGGCTCCTGGGTAGCTCAGCAGGTAGAGCAGGCATCCATATATAGGTTTACTCCTCAACGCAGCGGCCGCAAGTTCGACTCTTTGCTGCATGTCATTCCCCCTCTCTTTCCCCTTTCATGTCGTCAGCTGTCCTCTATAAATAAAGGCCTAAAATGCCCAAAAGAAATCTAAAAAAAAAGAGAAAATGTGGGTAATGCTGCACTCTTGGGGCCCGAAATGAGTATTACAACAACAAAAGATTACAAGCCACATATCCTTAGGTCATAAACAGAGAAGAGATCGGACTTAGAAAATAGATCACCAGAAGAAAAACTAAGTTCTCACTCAGGGCTTCCGTAGCCTTGACTCAATTTTTTCAACCAGTTTCTTATTTACTTGCTAAACGTGTGAGTCCTGTATACATTTTCTCATGCAGGCATTGAAAAAATAAAAGTGGTACTGAAGGGCTGAAATAAGCAAACATGACAAGCTCAAAACACATGTGTGTGTTTTGTATGTTGCACTTCATTAAATGATTAATCAGAAAGAAATATGTATCGCTTGTTTTCCCATATATGTCCTTAAACTCCATTTTACATTTGAAAACCTGTCAAACAAATGTTCCTGTGGGGTGTACAGCTCTGTTTAGAGCTTCAACTGAAGTTGGATTGCAGAAAATTGTAATAGGACAATGATGCCATTGGAGTCCGCCATGCACTGATGAGCAAGTTGTTTTAGATGTGACTATCATATCAGAAATAAATATGAAAGCGGTCAGAGGCAGAATTACTCAGTCGGCTAAAAAAATGTCCAATCAATAAAGTTAAACTTGGCAAACAGGGTATTAAATGATTCTTCTTCTTTCATTAAACACCATCCTGCATTATGCAGGGCAAACAAGACATTTTTCCTTGAACACTCACTATTTCTAACAATAAGAAGATTAAAAGTGCTTTCAGTGTGTCATCCAAAGAGTAACATTGGTTTCCTTTAAGACAACTAAGTTTTGTGTGAATTGTGTGCTTCATTCTGTCAGAGAAGCTCTCAGTTAGCATAATACCTGTCGAGCTAGAGCCAACTGAGAGAGGTAGAAACCAGATACGTGGAAGGTGATGGTATACTTATTTATTTCTTATTTATCAGGGACAACTTGGCTGTAGAAGCATTGCGATTAAGTCTAAGGGGGGGCTTTGTGCTGTATAGAAACCCACAGAAACTGAACAAAAGATGCATCGCTGTGTCCAGGAGGTTTATGAGTAGAGTATAGCCACTGTACCCTGAAAACCTAAAGCTCTTAATGCCTCGTTCTGCACTTGAAACAACTCAGACGTTAAATAACATTCCAAATATGTTGTTTATTTTCATATTTTTGTGTCATTTCAGGCTCGAACAAGACACTTTACTTACTTTTCTTTCTGTGTGTTTGTGTGTAGAATATGCATCCTCTGTACCACACACACACACACACACACACACACACACACATGCTTTCTACTCACGTTACGCCTGTTCTGGTGGAAGTTATAACGGCAGACTGACGTCACTGTATCCAGTTTGTATATGGAGATCTGTTATTAAAACATTAAAGCTGAAGCTTTAAGCTTGTGTGTGTCCTGTAATATGTATCATCAGAATATTAAACTGCTTCAAGAAATCTACCCTATCTAAGTATGATGGAGGTGCTGGAATGTAACTAAGTACATTCACATATTCCACTCTACTTAAAATTGAAGGTACTTCCATTTTATGCTACTATATACTTCTACTCCACTGCATCTCAGAGGTCCCGTTGTTCATCCCCCTCCTGACCATGTATCTTGTCCACATTTGGTCAATTTTTCATCCAAAACCTTACTTAAGTAAAAATATGAATGTATTATCAACAAAATGTAGCCTACTTGAAGTATCAAGCTTGAAAAGTACTCCTTGTGCAGTAAAGTGTTCCCTGTCAGTTCCTATTATATCTGATGTTTCTGAATTCATGTTCCTGCTGCACTAATGTGTATGTTGCATGGTTGTAGATGTTTGAGGTATAACTCCTTTATAGATAGATAGATAGATAGATAGATAGATAGATAGATAGATAGATAGATAGATAGATAGATAGATAGATAGACAGATAGATAGATAGACAGATAGATAGATACTTTAAATAGATAGAATGCCTTTATTATCATTATACACAAGTGCAGTACCTGTGCAATGAGATTGAAGCAACCATTTTAAGTGTCGACATGAAATATAAAATTATAAAATATAATAGTATAAGAATATTAAAAGAGTATAGGTAGTATAGGTAAAAGTATAGGTAGTGCAGAGAAAAAGGGGGGACCTAGTGCACAGTTCTGAGTCCTGAGAGCAACAACATACATAATAAAATAGCTTTGTATGCACATTATGTGAAAAGTAGTTAAGTTATCAACTACTTATCAACTACAGTTCACATAATGTGTATAATGTATGTACAGTATGTATAATGTATATGTATGTGTAGTTGGCTAGTTTAATTTACATTGATGCATCATATTCTATAAGATCCTCATATGTTTGTAGCATTGCTGGCCTGTGAAAACCACGTATCTGTAAAAAGTTTTAAAGGTTTTCATGCTTTTCAATTAGCAGAGTCTAGCAAATTATTTAAGTTGTGTGATCAAACATTGAGTTTACAATAATTTAATCAAAGTTGTGTTTCCGATCTGCTGATAGATTCTCATACCAGACTTAAATGGACCTCAGAAATTAAATTAGGCCTATTATTAAAACAATTAAAAAACGGATTAATATAGGCTATATTATTATTATTATTATTATTATTATTATTATTATTATTATTATTATTAGGCTATATGAAACTGCATCCTGATTTCACATCTCCCTGGTGGTCGATAGAGGGCTCTACATATAAACCCTGTGGGGGAAGAAAGACAACCTAGCCAACTTCAACTGTCAGTCTATGCTTGAAATGAGCCGACATGAGCCGACATTAGCCGACATGAGCCGAAGCCGAGAGACTTTTAGGCCCTACAAAGCCGCCCGATTGGTTGGGTTATAGGACTTGACCTTGAGTGGTTAAGATTAGAAGCTGATTGGTCAGGGGGTAGGACCTGAACAAATCGAGTTAAGTTCTGTGGGTTGAATGCATAGACAGTTAAAGGGTTTGAATGCATAGACAGTTAAAAGGTTGAATGTATATACAGTTAAAGGGTTTGAATGCATAGACAGTTGAAGGGTTGAATGCATAGACAGTTGAAGGGTTGAATGCATATACAGTTAAAAGGTTGAATGCATAGACAGTTAAAAGGTTGAATGCATAGACAGTTAAAGGGTTGAATGCATAGACAGTTAAAAAGTTGAATGCATATACAGTTAAAAGGACAAAGAAAGGACAAAAGGTTGTGGTCGTGACCATTGACAGTTAAAGAAAGGACGTGACTGGGGGCGTTTGGCCGTTGCGGGATGTTTGCGTTAGCCACAGACAAATATAAACAAACCAGGCCTTTTTATAAATTCATTTCAAAAATAAAACTTTTGCCTGAGGTCGAGCATATAACCAAAACATAGGAGCATATACATACCAAATCGACATGAAGAAGAAAAGAAAATAAGAGAAAAGAAAAGAAATAGAAGGGGTTATCTCATATTGAGTTAAGAGTTTCAAGTAAATAAATCAAACTAAGGGCTATTTTACCCTTAACCCGTGTCAATGACTTCTACAAAATATTCAACTCATTCTTAATGGCTCAGGGAGGGTTTGGTATTAAAATATCTACATTTGTTTGTATACACATTTTTCCTTTAAAAGCACCACATTGTTGAGAACAAAATCTACCTTCTTATCTTCAACAAAAACGCCAAACTGTCAGTAACCGGCCCGCAGATCTTTCCAGAAAGATTGCACCGAATCACACAGAAAAAAACAATGATGAACAAAGATTCTCAATTTCCTTTTCACAAAAAACACAGTTATTGTATCAAAATTGAATCTCTGTTAAGCTCAGGAAGACTTTTTTATTTTTATTTTGCAAATTTTAGAAACATATTTTACTATGTGTAAACAATTCGGCATCAGACGCCCAGGAAGACTTTTTTATTTTTATTTTGCAAACTTTAGAAACATGTTTTACTATGTGTAAACAATTCGGCATCAGACGCCCAGGAAGACTTTTATTTTGTAAAGAGCACCGGAAACCGCCTTTTTTCCAGACGGAAGCTCGTCACGGCCGAGGGTTGGATATCAACAGCGTCGTCCTGCTGGCCGTAACCAAACAGAAACAATAGTAAAGAGCAGCGTCGCAGCTCAGCGCGGTATAAACATGAAGAAGAAAGAGGAGACCGTCGTGGTTAAGCGGTGAGACTCATTTATTGAAATACACATTTTAATGTGATTTTTATTCCGAGTTTTGTCT
Organism: Percina caprodes; assembly: GCA_013375575.1. Taxonomy (NCBI): domain Eukaryota; kingdom Metazoa; phylum Chordata; class Actinopteri; order Perciformes; family Percidae; genus Percina; species Percina caprodes. The sequence continues at coordinate 2,313,405 of JABXJD010000077.1, read as the reverse complement.
AGTGTGTCGTGTTGTGTCTTCACTGCAACTTCCCGAGTTCCAGTTAGCCATTAAACACCCAACAGCGAGGAGGGCTGCAGACTGACCGTGATGCAGGCTGTGCTTTATGTTCACTGCGACATTATGACGGTGCTTTAGTTAGAGTTTGTGTTTTAAATGTTGATAAATGTCGCTTTCACATCACAGCTGCGAGAAATGTAGGCTACTCACGTCTAATCTCTGCACCAAACACCGAGCGTGGCCTACTCGAGAAGGCTATCATGGCTACTTAAGTACAGGTACACGTACCTTACATGTTATGCTAATTTTTACTACGTTTCAGAGGAAAATATTGTCTGTTTTTTACTGCACATTGCACAATACCTTAAAAGTTACTCAGAAGAATAATAGGCCAACAAAATATAATCAACAATTACATTTTGATGTAATAAAATAGATTAAAATTGAACTTTATTGATCCATCTGGGGAGAAATTCACAAGCTACCAGCTGCAACTTTTCTGTTGCCCCCCCCCCATAAGGAATAATAAGTAATAACAAACCTGGTGTCCACAAGATACAAGCCTTCCGTGATCACGCACCGTTACTAGCTAGTAGCCAAGGAGGACACGGAGGATTATAAAAAACATGGACTAATGAGAAGAAGTAACAATCTTCTCTCGAGTTTCTGTTCGCGGAAGTCGCATTATGGGTGCCTGGATAGCTCATCTGGTGGGGCAGGCGCCCATAATGTGTAACTTTTTAATATTAATGAACTTTCAAATGAGTTGCTACAAGAGGTTTACGACTTGAAGCAGTGGCCGCAGGTTCGACTGACCTGTGACCCTTTGCTGCATGTCATTCCCCGTGTTTCTCCCCTTTCATGTCTTCAGCTGTCCTCTATAAATAAAGGCCTAAAAATGCCTGTAAAATAATCTTTAAAAAAAGTTGCGCCCTAAAGCTTTAAAGTGATTAACACATGCTCACACACATGCGTTAATAACTGTACTCTATATATTGTTTAATATATTAAACATAACATGGGTCATTCTGTGCAATGAGTACTTTTACTTTGGGTAGATTAAATATATTTTGATGCTGATACTTGTACTTCAGTAAAACTTTGAGTGCGGGACTTTTACTTGTAACAGAGTATTTATTTTTATGCATTGTATTATTTCTTCTACCACTTTAGTATTTACTTCTTCCACTAATGGGAATCTTACTTTAACTACATCTACATCTTCTTTGAGTTTTCTGACATTTTCCTAACCATACAATTGAATCGTTAATCTGCAGATTAATTGCTAATGACAATTATAATTAGTTGCAGCCCTAGTCACAGGTTTTGTTCTTGCCACAGACTGATCATTTGTGTAATCACACAATACTTCATGGATTATTCATATTTCATGTTGTATATTTTTTAAATTATGCCCAGCTGCCACAGACACATTTAGATCGCTGGAGTGAGATTATGTGCCAGTGTTGACTGACCTCTTGTGATATGAATACTTCAAAAAAATGACAATTTAAAAAGAATCCTGACAGTTAAAAATAAATGGGGGCGGCCTATAGCTCACTCAGTTAGTGCACTCGCCCCATGTTGGCTGAGTCCTTTTTATCTATAAAAGAAAGAAAAAATAATCTTAAAAAAAAGCGTTGCGATTTACGTCGTATCTCAACCGGTTGTCATCTTTACACATTTTATATACATTTCTGCTATCAGAGACAAACTTGAGGTTATTGTTAGACATGCCGATCCGAGGCTCTGTACTAATTTTGGCAAAGATCTGGCGTTAGACGCAGTTAGGCCTATAATACAGTGAATGTAAATGAGACAATTGCAATTAACTACTGGCCTTTTAGCTTGCTCGTTGCGATATTTCCTGCCATTGCCTCGCCGCTGTCGTACTTTGGCTTTCGCGGAGGCTTGGACCCTGTCATAACCGCTCGCAGTTCTAGTTATTGTTTGGCTTTACATCTTGTGTGAAACTGCCTTCCCAACAAGCTGTTAAACAGCTATTACCATCTACGCATTTGGTGCAGAGGCATTGTTTTGTTCCCCAGTCAGTGTACACTACAGTGGCCACAGAGGACTACATGTTGTATATAAGTGAGCTAGCCCTATATAATGGGGGTTATCCTGTCTTAGAATGTGGGTTTTACAGTTTTTGTTTGATGCTTTGTGATCCTTCATATTGATTTACATTATAGAATAGATATTTGGGTTTTGGGCTTGGAGCCATTTTTAAAACAACAACCAGCAGTGTTTGATAGAAACACTGAAGCAGAAATAGCTGTGGGAGTGGACTCGCTTCTTCCTTTCTAGCATATGGAATGCATGACCTAAGAGGGCCCCAACTCAGCAGGAATCTTCCTGCTGAGTTGGGGCCCCGTAGCTGCACAAGAGGGTGGGGTTAACAAACATAAGTGTACTGTGCACTTTGATGCATACTGCTTGCTGTTTATGGGTCACGTTTTGTTCTGCGACCAAAGTCGTGAATAATATCTGTCACGGTTTCCCACAGTCTGATGTGACGTCATCAAGAGTCTTGTTTTGTCCGACCAACTCAAAGATATTCCCGCTATTATCACATTAGACAAAGAAAAACGAATGAAACTAGGTGTTTTAAATTACATACGTACATTTGCAAGTGTCCATCTGCTGTTTTATAGAAATATGTATATAAACTGTAAAAATGGAGAAATGTCACCTGCATTTTACACTGTGCCGTGTCAAACTTGAATCTAATGTAAAAACAAAACTACTGAATATCACAAAATATTGACTGTTTGCTAATTCAGTCTAAAGTATATTGGCATCATTGCGGTCTAGTGTGTCTTCTAGTGATAAAATTGTTGTGTGTTGTTTGTGTTGCGTGTGTGTGTGTACTTGTTTGCTGCTTTCAAACACAAACAAGTACACACACAGTTGATTGCGTGCTGTCACACACTCTAGGGTTACAAAAACAATATCGACGCTCTGTTTTTTAACAGTGTGTTCCAACGCTAACAAGGCCAAGGTGTGCGTGTCTGTGTGCCTGTCTGTGTGCCTGTCTGTGTGCCTGTCTGTGTGCCTGTGCACACCTGCTTCTTGACACACAAGTTTCTGTCCCTCCCTCATGGTTGAGGCCAGTAGACAACATTGTGTACTCTGTAAATAAGGCCGACCTGCTGGTTAGATCCTTTAAATTGCAGTTTGCACAGTGTGTGTGTGTTTGTGTCCTGAAGGTGTGTCTTTGCCTAAATGTCTTTTTACGTAGTCTGTGTTTTTGTCTCATAGACTACTAATAAACTGCTGCTTACTTTCAGTGAGCTCCGTTTGTTTTGACGCACGCACGCACGTACGTATATATGTATGTATATGTGTATATATGTATATGTATATATGTATACACAGCACAGAGTTGTTTCCCCTCTACTCCTCTGGATGGAAACAAACTGTTGTGGTTTTTGTGGTTCTATTCTACATAAATGTGTGAGATCTCATGGGTCCTCGGGACTTCAGCTGTCAGTCATGGCCGCAGCCGTTCCGCAACAAATCCAGACCTGGTGGGTATTGACGGACGGCAGGGCATGCAGCCGCTCTGCACCCGGAGGAAATTGGGGGTAAAGCTCCTCACACTCTTGTTGTGTGAGCTAATGTAAGATATTACGTGTTTGGGTTATTATTAACAGCAGTGTAATTATCAGTGGTAGTAGAACATTAACAGGAGTAGTAGTTTCAGTCCAGTAGTATTGTTAGTTTTATTAGTGGTGTGTTGTGCAGTGTGTGAAGCCATCTGAGATAAACGAGTTGTGACTTTGCTTTAATCAATTGTCCAGTCATATTTAGAATTAGTTTGCTTAAGGTTCGTAACATTGAAACACAAGTTCTCCATTAGGGCTGCAACTTACAATAAATCTTGTTATCCAGTAATCTGTTGATGAATTTATTTATTTTTTTGGTCTATAAAATGCCAGAAAACAGTAAAAAATGTCGCAGCCCATGGTGAGAAAACCGACAGATATTCTCAATTGGCAGACTGTAGGCAGTTGAGGTAATTTTTGTGGTTTTTGGGAACCACTGCATTACATAATCAACCCAAAAAAACATTCCCAAGGCAGCCTTTAGGATTTGTCAGTGAGTCCACTGAGAATAAAGTCTTGTGGATCAGGTGAAAATCTTTTTCTTTTTAAAATCTCTCACCCCTTTCTTGTCTTCAGCTGTCCTCTATAATTAAAGTCTTAAAGCAACACTATGTAATTTATCCTGCTTCGGCCCCCTACTGGTTGTCTCAAGTTACATGGTGTTGCTTTAAAAATGCCCCAAAAAAGTGCTAAAGTGCTCATATTATGATTTTTCCTTTTTGTTGTATATCTTTTTTTGTGCACAATTATAGGTTTACAAAGTAAACACATTACACATTAACTTATACTGGTACAATCTCTAAATACAATTTTATGAACCTGAAAATGACCATATGAGCACAAAAAATATCAGTGAGTGAATGAGCTTATTGTCTATAATGCTGTATTGATATTGTGGCCCACTATCAAATTCTATTTACTGTTTGTCAACCATGTGCCATGTTATTGACTTAGCTATCCGGCTCGTAACGTAAGCTGAGCAAGATGGGTATCAATGAGCTGAGCGGACTAGAAATGTCTCCCGTTGCCTAGTTGTTTGTAATGAACGTTTTCATCGCATAAGAACGTTATGGGATGGGACTGGTTGTTCCAGGTATTAGTCGACGCCCTCATGTATTTCCAGTAAAACAAGTTATTTTTTGAGAAAAAACTTTTGATTTTGATTGCATGGAAATAGAAATTAATGGTCTTGAAAATTGTCGTCGGTGAAGGTAACCGTCCAAAGCGTAATTGCTGATAATGGACACCCCGTCGGAAATTAACCTTTAACATTACATGTAACACTTAGCGTGTAAATCCTGTTGGCTCTCTGCAGCGGGCGGGGCAGCTGAGTTTCCCCCGCGACTGACGCGTGCGCACACACAAACACACACATGGAGGATGCAGGAAAGAACAGCGATGAGACGTACAGGATGACCTAACTTGAGGACGGCTACGCTCGTTATTGTAACTGCAATAATAAGTTAAAGTCCAATAAGTCCTTTTATCAAAACAAATGAATGTGTGTCCCAGGATAGGAAGTTAACTAGCAATGTAAAGATCTACAAGCCACTGACGGACATGTTCACATTTGATTAATTTAATTGATTTATTTTTTGTCTTGAATCCACCAGCCGTTATCATATTATACCAACATTTGCTGCATCCTCAGCCTTTTTGGTAATGTTACTAGGAAAACTCTCCCCAACACAAGTTCCCTTTTTAGTTTTAAAGAACTACACAAAAAACTTTTATCACAATGTTTTTTACAAAAGCTCAAGCAACATCAGGCATTTTGGGCCACAACAATCTCAAAAAATGTCCTGGAGGGACTGTCTTGGATTTGCATGAATGGTGTATGACTGGAAAGCTGAGACTTGTTGATTCAATGTGGAATGTTAGTTCCAGAGGTAGCCATTTTGTTGTGAGACGGGTTTAAAAAAAAAAAAAAAAAAACTTTTTTCACTGTATGAAATGACCAGTTGTGACCTTGATGATAATCACAGCCTCATGAAACTTTACAACCACTAACTAGAGACCTAGGGCATTACCTCTTTGTATTGATACAGATCAACACTATAACCATTACTTAATCATGTTAACATAGACTAGCTGACCCTGCTGCTATTAACTACATCACTCAGTCACTTTACCGTGTAATTCTTCTCTTAAATTGCTCATGTATGCTTTCACTATTTGTCTGTATTGCTGTCTTCATGCTGCTACAACAACAAACTTTCCTCTTTAGGGATCAATAAAGGTTTGTGTATGTTTGTTTGTGTGTGAGGGAAATGAAACCCTGCTTTTGACTTGTCAGCACATGTTTGCTTGTACTGGCCAAAGCAGTTCAGGCCGGATTGTGGGATTGATGAAGAGAGGGGGAAGAAAGTACAAGGAGGGAGGATCTGGACAGTCTCCCAGAAGCTAACATAAATAACATTCTGTTATCTTTGGTTTTGTACATTTTTCCCTATTTTTGCAATCAGCTCTGTTTCCACTTTGCAAAAAAAACACCCAGGAATGTTGAAAGAGCTGAACTCTCTGGTCATGATTTCTCGTATAAAAACACCAGAGATCAATTTACACAGGGCTGACGAAAGCGGCTCTGCTGTTCCTAATGTAGAGTCAGAGAAATCCCAAAGGGACGTTAAACACTGGAATCTTGAGCTGGAACATTGAACCCTTTAAATGAGCCTCAAATGTCCCATATTAGGTCCCTTGTATTTTGGGTTTCTATTAAAACATGTTTACATGCTTTAATGTTAAAAAGAAACTGTTTTTCTCATACCGTCTGCCTGTCTGGGAAAGAAAAAAAACTGCCAAAAAAGCCCAGTCTGCTCTGATTGGTCAGCATTTCCAGATCTGCGCTCTCTGTGTGTCTGTACTGTCATTGCAGCCGGGGAATGACTGTGGCGGCATTTTTGACCTTTTTATATAGTATAGTTGTGTGAGCACAAGCATACAGAAGTTCGGACCTCTCGTTTACAATGTGGGACTTTTAAACCATTATGTTTAGAGGTAAACTGAGGTTGGAGCAGCTGCAGAACGCCGAGGTTAAGATTGCGAGTTTAATTTCCTAGTGTAAATTAGTTATACAAAATGGTGACTTTTCTGTGATTTGATCAGGGTTTGTTTTTCTTTACCTCATAAACTGATTAACTGAAATGAAGTTCTGTGTTTTTGAGGAAACGTGGTTGTAAAGAAACATTTAAAATGTGCTGAGAATGTAGTTTAGTATGATCCTTGACTCTACATTCTTTTTACTCTCACCCTGTCTTTTCGGCGTGCTTTCTATTCGTGTCATCTACTTGCTTTATTCCTTTTACATTTTTCCTTAATTTTATCTGTTAATTGTGTTTTCCTCTATTTTTCCTCCTCCTTCCTGTAGGACCGGTTCGGAGCAGAGGAAACTGCGATCTCGTGATGCGGCCAGAAGTAGGCGGAGTCAGGAGACAGAGGTGTTTTATGAGCTCGCTCGCACTCTGCCGCTCCCCCGTCGAGTCTGCACACACCTGGACAAATCCGGCATCATGAGAGTCGCCCTCAGCTTCCTGCGGATGCACGGCTTCCTCAGAACCGGTAAGAACCTGATCGTCCCAGATCATGTAGTGGAAATAAATGAGGCAACAGTCTGAAAATATAGCTGCAATTGTGTCCGCTCGCTGCAGAATGGTTTACTTCCAGAGTAGTCTATAACCACCATGTTCCAGTTTCAGGATTGGTCCGTTGTCGGCGAATATTCCGTCGGATGTCACTCTTTACGGGCGGACGTTATATTCTGCTTTATTTGTATGAGGTTTCTATTGCACGACTAAAATAACTTTGGAGCGTACACACATTCCACCAAAACAAGTTACTTCCCGAGGCTTTTTTGCAGCGGCTCCGGAGCTCAGTCTGGGTCTTAGCGCTGCCCAAGACGATTGTGATTGGTTTAAAGAAACTCCAATAAACCAGAGCAAGTTTTTCTCCCATCCCGGAATGCTGTGTGACTAGCCAGACCCTGCTCTGCAGCGCTGTGGAGGAAGGTCTGGAAATGCAAGACTACTTAGAGAGTAAAGCTTGATTTATGGTTGTGTGCCGGCTCCACGCACCGGTGGGTGGGTGTGGTTGAAAGAGGGAGAAATTGAGAATGACAGCGATTAGCTTCATAGCGAGTAGAGACTCTAAAGTTATAGTGAGAGAAACAAAGTGTCTCCCCTGTGCTTTCTGACCACGGTGGGAAATTGGCAGCAAGAAAAGTTAACCCTTTCCTTGATTTCATGTTGTTTATGTAGGAGAACCAGGAAACGAGTCTGGGAAAATGCCATTCTACCAAGCCACGGCCGAGTGCATACGTCACTGCGACACGTATCGTAGTTAAATTTTTCGAGAGGTACACATCAGGCTATGGCATAGGTTCAAGTCTCCACGTTCCTACGTACATAGCCACGGTGTAGATATTACACAGAAGTATAAATCAAGCTTAAACCATCATCTACGAATGATTCAGACTTACGGTAGCGGCAGCAGTTAGAACATATTTTGGTTCATGAAAACCCAACAGGCAATTAAAGTTTCAACCAAGCCTCTTCTGTCTGCCGTAATAATCACCAGGTCATTTTTACCACAGGTAAGAATCTGAAAGAGGAGTCTGAAGAGGAGGAGGAGGAGGAGGAAGATCCAATGGGTGCTTTCTATCCTCAGGCGCTGGCAGGCTTCGTCATGGTGATGACCGAGGAGGGAGACATGATCTATTTGACAGAAAACGTCAGCAGATATCTCGGAATCACGCAGGTAAACACTGCAGGACAGACGTGTTGAGCTTCAGCAACATTGCAACAAAAAAGAAAAGGATAATAAGTTAAACATTATATACAGAGATCACTGTGTCCAGTATGTTCACGTATTCAGACCTTGACCCCCCTCGTTTTCAAACCTTCCGTTCCCCATTCATGTGTCCGGTTCACCTGTTTACTGTAAGCCTCTGGGACCGTACGTGACCCTTTCTGAGTGACTCGAGCAGAGAGAAGCCATCCATTAAATCTATTCTTAGCTCTCTTGGGGTATCAGGTTTGTCATTGTAACACAACTACCTTGTGATCCGTGCATACAGAAATACAGAGTGAAATGTAATGTAGCGCTGTAGTGATTTAAATCCGACTGTGATCAGATTCGGTGTCTGTTCCTTCAGCAAAGATTCCCTAACTCCTGTTAATGATTTATTTTGACTTAGTTTGTTTGGAATTATTTAACATTAACAAGCACGACAACAAATTGTTGTAAGTGAAGTGTTTTTATAAAAACTTGTAATAAAGAAAAAGTGAATACAGATGGAACCTTAACCAAATATACTATATGCATGCGTGCAATTGTTTTTGTTTGTTACTGACAGTTGTTGTTGTTTGTGGTTAACAGCTGGAGCTGCTGGGTCAAAGTATTTATGACTTTGTTCATCCCTGTGATGAGGAGGAGCTCCGAGACCTGCTGACTCCCCGTCCAGGTCAGACACACTATGTATTATCACAGTAAAAATCATCTCAAAGACATGTTCCAGATTTTCCTCTCAGACCCAAACAGAGGCCTGTATTACAAATCAAGCGATCGTGACAGCAAATGAAAAAAATATAAAAACATAATTCAAACCGATGTGTTGCATTGGCAACAAACGGCTCAAGAAGCCGACAAATAGCCTGAATGTATTTCCCTTCTCTGAAAATCCATATCTTTCATAAAAGTACCCATCATGGAACGTTAACGGGGGTTGTCGGTCTCTCCGGATCTTCTAAGAACGGTGACGCCGTTATCAATTGAGTATTGATTGGTCAGTAGGCGGTGCTTTTATACCAGTTTCCCTAGCATTTGTCTACCTCCAGTATTTAATGCTCTTTTTGTGTTGTTTGAGACTAGCCTCAGCTAAACAATTATCATGATGCACTGTCATACACTGATGTCTAAAAACCAAACTAGTTCTGAGATATCCCCTGTTTTTGTATCAAGTCATTTTAAACACAGAACATGTGTCTGACTTTTTAAGAATGATACATTTCTTTTATACCTTTTTTATCATGTTGCTTTCAGGTTCGAGTAAGAAACCGTTGGCAGAACAGCCGAGTGAGAGGAACTTCTTCCTGCGAATGAAGAGCACTCTAACCAGCAGGGGGCGCACCGTCAACATCAAGTCTGCTACCTGGAAGGTGCAGTGCTGCCAAAGATTGTTTAAACTGATCTCTTAATTAATCTGAACACCAAGCCATTTCTGAGTGCTTTTTTGCTCCTGTCACATTGTTACTTACTGTGGGCTTATTTTTCACTTCATTTGCAAGTCTTGCATCTCAAATTAACAATCACAACCATTGCCAGAAGCAGGAATAGCTCCTAAATGTCTTTTGCGCACTAGAATACATTTCATAAAAGCATAAATCATAAACGTAAGAAAAGAAGAAAACAGTTGAATCAGGTAATACATTTCTATACTCATGTATATACAACACAGAAAAAATACTAATTCTGGCTGCACATCATTAACACAAAGAATTATTTACATTTTTTACAAACGTTACACTAGGCAATCTGTGGGGATTTGCATTGAATTGGGATCTAAAACTCCAACTGCCCCTCAAAGGACAAATCTGCTGCAAAATGAACCTAGGGGTTAATAACATGTGTCCCGGGATTTGTTTTCATGCTAATCGAATGTGACCAGTTTTAATGCAAAAAATCTCGAGACACTTTACAGATAGAGTAGGTCTAGACCAGATAGAGTAGGTCTAGACTACACTCCAGAATTTACAAGGACCCAACAGTTCTAGTAGTTTCCACGGTAGCATAATCAGGGCCCCTACATGTAAACTGAAGCATTGAGAACTTAAAAAGATAGTTTAAGACGGTACCTTTCACGTATACAGGCGGGCGCCAACTTGGAAAAACAGTCCGACCAGTCGAAGGACTAATGCCGTGTAACGTAAGCTTCCCTTGTAGTTAGTCACCCATTGATAAACAGACATAATTTATGCATTTTCATGTAATTACATTTTACAAATGTGATTCTTATCAACCCACTGGGAAACCACGAATCGTGGGAGATTTTAAGCAGTTCAGCTCACATTGCACGGCGTTTGTTTTTTCCACATGTAGGGACCCTCCTTATACTACCGTGGAAGTGTGGTGCTATTTTGAGCCTTGTTAGTGGTATAGAAATAGCGATTTCTTTTTATTTTACCTGTACCCCGAGGACTAGCGTTATTAGCTAATTAGTGGTTTGCGATAAAACTGGTCACATTCGATTAGCATGGAAATAAATCCCAGAGAACGGTTGACTCGGTACACATGTTATTAACCCCTTAGGTTCATTTTGTGCTAGATTTGTTCTTTTAAATGAATGAGTCTTTTAAAATTTAAATGAATCTTCCTGTGTGTCTGCAGGTTTTCCACTGCACCGGTCACATGCGTCAGTTTGCTGGCGGCTCCACTTCGCCCTCTGCAGGCGGAGTGATGACCTTGCTGTGTGAACCCATCCCTCACCCGTCCAGCGTGGAGTTCCCTCTGGACACGTGCACCTTCCTCACCCGCCACAGCATGGACCTGCGCTTCACACACTGCGAGGGCAGGTAGGTGGACTGCTGAGTCCTGTAACTGACCTTTGACCTGTCTGTGGATGAGAGGCAAGAGAAAAGGGGAGCTTCTCCTCCAGAATATCACATTACAGAGAGGAAAGGAAATCTCTGAATCTTTGTTTTGTACCAATTCTTCCTTCTTGTTTCCAGGGTGGCAGAGTTGGTGGGATACAAACCTGAAGATTTGATTGGCCGCTCAGCCTACGAGTTTTATCACGCACTCGACTCCAATCACATCAACAAGAGCCTGCACACATGTGAGTCTGTCTGTCTGTCTGTCTGTCTGTCTGTCTGTCTGTCTGTCTGTCTGTCTGTCTGTCTGTCTGTCTGTCTGTCTGTCTGTCTGTCTGTCTGTCTGTCTGTCTGTCTGTCTGTTTTCAACAAGTTTACCGGAATATTCTGTACTTATCCATAAAACTACCTAAAAACTGTATTTACAATGTATATTAACATGTAGACCTACTTTTATAGCACAACATTTATTGGTATAGAATAGTTGAACCTTGTCTTGAAAATATAAACTTTTTGGGGCTTTATGGCCTTTATTGAAAGGGACAGTTTAAGACAGGAATGGGGGGAGAGAGACGTAGCAAAGGGCTGTGGGTTGGGCTCAAACCCGGGCCACTGCGGGAAGGACTGAGCCTTAGTGCAATGCCTACGCTGGTCAATTTTTATTGAATGCTTTCAAGGATTGTAGATTCTTTAAGAGAAGGAAACATCTTTATTTGTAGTTGATACATGAGAGAGACTTCTGTAAACAACCTAGACAGCGAATGCGTCAGCATATACAGGAGCAGGATTCTGTCAAAGTTACAATCTTCTGATCCTTCCTCTGTGTACCTTGTGACCCCCGCATCTCTTTCCTGTTTGTGTCACTGTCTGATATAGTGCTGTCCAAAGGTCAGGTGAGCACCAGACAATACCGTTTCCTAGCAAACAGCGGCGGCTTTGTCTGGGCGGAGACTCAGGCGACCGTCCTCTACAGCAGCAAGATGTCGCAGCCTGAGGCAATCGTCTGCCTCAACTTCATACTCAGGTACTTTAAAAAAGCAGTGAGCTCATGTCATTTAAGTATGTGCTGTAACAGAAGAGGTGGGAACATAATGGATGCAGAAAACTACAAACTCCGTCCCCTGCAATGTCTTCTTCTTCTTCTGCAGTGCCGTGGAGCAGCCGGACGTTGTTTTTTCTGTGGAGCAGATCCGTTGTGGTCGGCTGCCTGAAGCTGGACCCAACTCACCTGTGCTTGTGCCAGAGAATTGTGGGACATCTGACTTCGTTGACTCTGACAGTGAGCATCTCAGCAGCTCCAGTCAGCGTGAGGACGCGGGTTTGAATCTCAGCAGCACTGCAGAGCTCTTCAACAAACTGAAGGAGAAGCCAGAGGAGCTTCTCCTGTTGGCTCCTGCTGCCGGAGATGCCATTGTCCCCCTAACAGGAGGTGAGACAAACCAAAATCATTCTATTTACTTTTAGCACCGGTGAGGAAGGTTTCTTAAAAAGCATGTTTTATTTTCTTCTGCTGTTAAGAAGAAACAAGGCTTAATAGTCTGCAGTTATGCTAACAGCTAAGTGTGCACGTAGTTGGAGTGTATCTATGGTCCTATGTTCTCCAGCTTAGTATCCTCTTACTATGACACATTAAGGTGACCTTTCAAAGGGGTTTTATGTTCACAACAATGTGTTTTTCTCCCGGTCAAATGTTGAAATGTATATTTCCCTGGGTCACTTTGTTGAAACGCACAGGAAGCCTAAAGAAGCACTAAACAGTAAGCACTAAAAGCTGAAGGTTTTGTGAACAGTTCAAAGATTGAATGACATCTGTAGGTTATACTAAAGTATGTCGGAGGAGTAGCATTAAGAAGTGGTAGAAGCCTGAAGAGGATTTAAAGATATCGCCATTGACCTTCAATGTAAAAAGAAACTTACAATTTAAAAACTATAAATGGTAGAGAAAAATTGAATAGAAGCACAAATGTCCTTAAAGAGCTGAACATTTTAATATTCGAATAGTTTTTGTAGCAGAAGTAGTCTGAAACCAAAAATTGTACAGAAGAATCGAATAACAATACTGTGAGTGCTGCTGAATCAGCATCCACACAAAAAGTGACTAGATTTTGCCATAAAATATTTAGTTCAGCTTAATTTATACGTGGCTCATTGTCTGCCTTTATTAAAGAGCTAAAAGGTGTGTACAGTTTTAATTTAATCTTTAGAAGTATCTTTTCATGATCTCTGTCTCGGTCAGATTTACTTGAGCTGTCATTCGCCAGTCCTCCCAGTCCACACTCCGTGCCGGACCACCCTCAGGACCTGTGCACTCCACAGCTGCGAAAGCTCCTCTCCCCTATCTTCAGCCCCATCACTCCACCTTTATCATCATCATCGGCAGCTTCCTCACCTGATCCTGAGCCAGTGCTGGTAAATGCAGGCCTTAAATCCAGTTAAAACTTTGAAAGTATTTTCTCTCTGATTAAACAGTCTGTGCTCTCTGTTTTGTTTTCTTGTTTCTCGATGTCTCTCGACCTCCATCAGAGCCCCTGTGAGGAGGAGGAAGAGGTGACGGACACCAGCATGGTGGAGCAGTTCTTTGCCGTTTGGCCAGAAGATAATCAGCAGAAAGAAGAAACACAGGAGGTAACCGCAGTAACATGTATACAGTCTTCTTTTAAAAGACACTGTTTTTGTCAAGTCTGTCAGGTTTTTTTTAGGAAATAAATAAAAGAAAATAGGTGAAAATCTTGTTTTAAAAATATATAATACAAATCTCAGGGGTGAAAATCAGATATAGTATATATCTGATTATCTGATATAGTATATAAGTATAGTGCTTGCAGCACAAACACATTCTGTATAACTGTTTACCAAAGAACAGCTGCTTATTTGTATTTTGACCAATTGTTCTGTTAGCCTTCTATTAGTTAAATCTATATTCGGACCTGCAGATGCCACAATTGGGGCAGAGATTTGTAAAGTAGTTTGTTTAATCTGTCTCTAAAATCAGAAAAACAAAGAGTGATAAACATCTCACATGTAAATCTAAAGTGCAGACAGTTTAAAAACGTTTAACAATGACAAACTATCAATCCGTTAGAAAGTGTTGATCTGAAGACAGCCGGTGTAAGAAATAACAAAGGTGATGCTTGGGCCTTTTTAAATGGAATTTGAAAAAGAAAATCTCACAAATGTCTGTTTTCCGTGGTTAACTAAACTAAATGCTACCCATTTCTCCTCTCTCATTCAATTTCCTGTCTTTTTTTTTTTTTTTCCCAGCCCATGGAGATGATGGATCTGGACATGTTGGCTCCTTATATCTCTATGGACGATGACTTCCAGCTGACTGTCTTCAGCAGTTTGCCAGAGGAAGCAGACAGACGTCCATCCTCTCTGTCTGAACCCTCAACTGTCACACCTGCAGTCACAGGGAGCAGGAAACGGTATGATCTACACACTCTACACACTTACTGTACATTTGAAGATTGTCAGAAGTGTAAGGAAGTCCCTGACTACCCTCAAATGATCAGAAAATAGGTAAAAATGTAAACGGTTTTCTAGATGAAAGGATGCAACATCTGTCCTGATGAATCTTATATTTGCCTGTGTACAAGCCTTTGATAATCTTTCCAGTATTACTAGATTCATTTTTAGAAGACTTGAGGAAAAAATGCAACTTGTTATCAATTGAAATAGGATGTTTACGAAGTGAAAGACGGATGAGAAGTGGAACAGCAGAAATCTGACCAGGTTTGGCTTCTTTTTGAGCGGCCTTCATGAAATTTTGCTTTTCAGATATTTCCCTCCAAAATGAGTTAAACAAGTATAGTAAGCACGCCTTTTTTTTTTTTTTTTTTAATACATTTAATTCTCATGCTGTAATTTCTATCACACATGAGATCACACGTTTTACCTTTACAATCCAAATCAGCTTTAATGGAAAAGTCAGGGAAGGAATTTAAGGAATTTAACTCTGTTTTTTGTGTTTTCAATGTAATCACACAGAAATAGACATACGGCTAAAAATAAGAACAGAGTAACATCTTGTTACTATGCAGAGCTTAAAGTATTCTCCAGCGTATGCAGTGAGGAAAAATAATTGTTCTCTCTTTAAGCCCTGTACTATTATAAAAATATTGCATGCAATGTTTCATAAGTTGGGACTTCATCTTATAGATGATGAATGTGAAGTTGTAATCTCCATTGCACATTGCTGGATGATTTAATGAAAAATGAAAACAACTGTACCGTTCTGATTTTTACATGTAATGGGACACAACATGTAAAGACCAGCTAGATACAACGGGTTACACTCTGTACAGTGGCCAGTTTAGGGTGCATCAGCTGTGGTTTTAGGCCGAATGCTAATATTGGCCACTTATTTACTCAAAATGTGTAATGTAGGGCTCAAAGTTCTGCATTAAAAAAACAACAAATGTTTACTTTTCCTCTTTCAGGACTCGAACCCCAGATGAGGTGGGGCTGTCCCAGCTGATGATTCAGGACAAGAGACAGAAACAAGAGCCGTCCTCAATCGAAGAGGAACTTCTCCTCAGCCACAGATTTCTGGTGAGGGGAAGGAAATGTTAATCCAGCACCTTATTTAAAAGAAGTTTACAAAGTGTGCTTGACAATGTATTCAGTAATGATTCAACATTTACCCAGAACAAATGTAACTTTCACAAAAAAATGATCTGCAGATGTTTGCAGAGAGAACACGGCAGTGTCGTTGACATGAAACAAGAGGCCATGTTAGTTTGCTTTGAGCTTGAATTCAGTTTGCAGTAAAATTACATGATCATTATACAGAGGCCTTCACGCTGATGAATAATAATAATAAAAAAGAGGAAGGAAGCATGCAACAGTTAGTGAAATATCTTTCAAAAATAAAACTGCTCAAGATGTTTTACACTTCTGTGGCTCCCTCTGACAATATGTATTCTCCATCTTCAGGGCTCTCTGGAGGAAACCTACCAATCAGACATGTTCCTTGACCCAGGTCCTGGAAGAAAAAACCCTCTTCTCACAGACAGAGACCCTATTTTAGGAGGCATACAGGGACTCTGTGATACTGCAGGTAAGACCCCACAGTTTGGAGTTCATAAATCCTTCTGATCATCTCTCGATGTGTTCGAAGAAGAGAACTCAATGCACTGCAAACTAAGAAAACATGTTGCCATGCAACCAGTACCTTTCTCAACTAGTAGCTTTCTACTTTCTCAAGTAAAAATTCCTAACCTGACACATACTTAGCCAAGTAGTGTAGTACATTTAGGCTATTGAAACTGAAAATGTAAATAGGACTTTTTTTACAACATACAATTATGACTTTATATGAAATACTATTTCTTTTGTAGATATGTTCAAGTTTCTCGCTGATGTTACCAGTTAGAAGTATGGAAAGGGTTTAAAAATGTATTAAATCTAACTTCAGGATTCCTGCTTGTACTGTGTTAACATGAGCTATATCTGAATTCTGACATTAAATTAGAGCCCTTGTATTTACATTTATTAAGCTTTCTACTTATTTGGCTCTAAGTCATTAAATTAGGTAGGTATATACAGTATTTATTATATTAAACAGGTTACGTGGCAGCTGCTGTATGGCCTCTTATTATTTTTTTCACGTTGCCGAGATAAGAAAGCTTGTTACCAGGCAGCTAGAGGGGGAGTCAGGTGACCTTTCAACTTGTAGAGAGAGGGGAGGGGGGGTGTTCCTAAAGAATGTGACTGATTATAGTTACATCTGGAGGTGGTCCAATCATTCTGTAAGTTTACATCTTATTAATTTAATTCCCTAATCCAGATTGCATGTTAACATCAGGTGTCAATGAGATCTTAAAGGGATATTCCACCCACGTCTCAAACTCCCTGTGTATGTTAGCACTCGTCTGAAGTGTTTGTGTCTCTCTCTCAGCTCTGATGAGGGACATCTTTACACCTCGTCCACCGGACCTGTCGCCGCCTCTCTCACCTATGACTTGACGGAGCGCCTTTCCAATCAAAGGGTCGAAGCCAGAAAGTCAACACCGGACATGATTATAGACTCAAGCTGCGAACCGTGCTCTGAAGTCAGACGTCACCTTGTTGCTTGCAGCTGAAACGAGAGGTGATGGCATGTGATAAAGCAGGTGGGAGGTGCCGACAGCGCTGCAGTTTGCGTTCTTTAACCTGCCCAGTTGTTGCTTGTGACCCTTCGTCATTACACGTCGTCACACATTTTAATGTGAGAAACCAGCAGGTGGTGCTACAATGTTTTCTTTTTAAATCCTACACAGTGAGCCAAATCTTTCAAATGTATTTCTCTTTTGCAGCTTTCAACTTTATCACATTTAATCTGTTGCAGTGAGTCTGGTCATAATGCTCAGTTTTAACTTTGAGCCAAGGTCCGTCAAATATGAACAGTTTAATTCTTTTCTTTTTCACTCTCACTGCAATTTTGTGAAGTTAGACTATGGACCAGAATAGTGGCCTCCCAGTTTTTGAACAGCTCTGGAAGTGATTTTTTTTCCCCATTCAATATCTCCATTGACATTTCATGAGTTTTAAGCCTGGAACCGAGCCAACCAACTACGAGATGAATCACGACCACGCTTTGTTTTTGATTCGGTGCAAAAAAAAACATTTTGAAAACTGAAACAAGTCCCAACAAGCCTGTGTTCACGAACGATCATAGACTTCAGTGGTAGCAGCTTAATAGCAGTTTATAGGTGTCAGGCACATTTCCATGGTAACAAGGAAATAGTAAGATCCAATCAGATATCGCAGTTACGTTTTAGGATTGGGGGTAGTGCAGTAAAACGTTTTTCTTAAAACAAGGTTCATTTCATACGGACTTCTAGCTTCCACGGGAGCAGAAACCTTCGTTTTACAATCTCACAGCTCGTGGTCAGTCCACTCGGGATGGCTTAGACATCACGGTTAATAATCAAAATGCTTATGGAGAAAATGAATGGGGGTTTTCACTTTCAAAACCACAATACAGAGCTCTATTCAGTCCAGTAGGAGTTACTCCCCCGGTGCAAAGTAGGGCAGTACTACAGGACATGTCAGCTTGGGTCATGTTAAAGCAGCCAAAACTACCTGATTAGGGTTAGGTTATTTTTAGGATTGTTTGTTTTTAGAAAAAAGATCATGGGTTATGTTTTAAATAAGTATGTTATCGCAGAAAATGATCTGAAGGGACGTGTTGTATAAATACAAATATATGAAACCTCCATAGTTAAAAAAAACATTCATAATGACATCATGATTGACCTAGCTTGCAGATTGAGGTGTCTTCCAAACAGTTTTATAATGTCTGTATCCGGGGGAAACGCAGCGGGATGTTTCGCTGCGATACCGCGAGTGGCGGTGCCGAGCTTCCGATTTATTATACAAACTTGCAAATATCAGTGGCAGCGTTTATTTCAGTGGCATATTTTTTACATATTTTTATACACTCAGAACTGTTACTATTACTGTTATCGTGTTGACATTACTCTTGCCGCTTGTTTCACTGTTGCCGTGGTGCCAGGTGGGTGGAGCTTAGCTCCTTATGCGCTAACATTAGGCAATCAATCACAGGAAAGTGAAGTGAAATGAACACATTTCAGACATCACTATGACAGTGAAGTGTTTCCACTGTGGTAAACACATTCAGTCCGATTATCTAAGTGGACTAAAACAAGCCATAAATAAAATGCAGTTTTATCATAATTTTAAATATATATAAATCGTAACTTGCAGTACAAACAATTTGGTATCTGCTTGAATAAGCTTATTAGAAATGTAATTAAAACACTAGTTATTCATTTTTTGTCAAATGATTGATTTTATGACGTAATTGAATTGTGGCTCAACATATACGAGATAACAAGAGTAAACTTGTATTTTTTAGTATCGGTGTTTGACTAAATATTGTGATATTATACTTCTTATTTGGCCTCAGCCAACTATATCCTAACTCAATGTCTGTTTTTGGTTATTTTAGACAAGTTATCTATGCCTGAAATTAGAATAAGCTTTCAGTTATTGTTACCGTTTTATCCTGTTTGCATTCTATAGCTAAATAAAGCTGATGAAGCAGAAGCTTCTGTGTGATCTCTGGGGGGGGGTGTTAAAAAATAAGTCATCGTATATGATCTGTGTGCAGAGATGGAACGGCACCTGCTTCTGTAGGTGATAGTCAGCGAATGTTCATCTTCCCAGGAAGCTCTCATGGTCAGTGTGCCTGCAGTCTGATCCAGGGGTGAAAAGTAACTAAGTACATTTACTCAAGCACTGTTTCTACAGTAAGTATAGATTTGAGGTACTTTACTTTTTTTTTTTTTTTTTTTTTTAAACCTGCTTCTACACATTACATTTGCGAGCTTTAGTAACTATTTACTCGGGAAGTAATGACATCTCACAATTTGCCACTATTCAAGATTTTAAGTTCTCAATATGCTTCTCACTTTTTTTTTAAACGGCATGAGCTGCAGACAAACTACTGATAAATATTCCTTTATTCATATAAACTGTGCAAAACAGATGTGTCTCACAAAAGTGCAAGTGGTACTTTATTTTATCTTAAATAACATCCCACATCAAAATAACATAATATACGGAGGCTCCCAGTGGAAAGCCTGGACACACTTTCCTATTTCAGTGAATGAGAAAACGTGTCCAAACGTTCCACTGGTACTGTACTATTTAATGACGTCTTTAGGACTTTGTTATACTATTTCGGCACAGCATATTTAACCAATTCTCAAAGCATCGTTACATCCCTGCTATTTACAGATATTGGAATAATTATACATACAACTTATAAAAGATGGTGCGTTGTTAAAAGGTTAAACGGCTCGATAATACGTGAGACGTTAGACGGCATTGCATCAACAATACTATTCTGAGACTATATAGTGTATCACAGAGGCCATTTCACATCACACACTTTTACTTTTTTACAAATTGTTACAAACCATTCACTTTCACTTGTAATCAGGAGTAGAAAGTAACAGTACATGACTCAGGTACACATGTAAGATGGCTACATGTACTTTGAGTATTTCCCTTTTATGCTACTTTATACTTCCAATCCATCTCAGGAGGGAAATATTTATACTTTGTTCTCAAGTCAAAGATCTGAGTACTTCTTCCTCCGCTGCATGAGCATGGGAATAACAACTTTTCAGCCACTCTGTTCCACACAGTGACAGTACTGACAGTACTTCCAGTAGACAGTAGTTCCAGCCCACTGGATAGATCTGAACTGGGGAGGGAAATCCCCCGACCCCTCCCTTCTGACGATGAGACCATTTGGAAAGATTTGTACGGGGACGGCTTGTCGTTTCTGGTAAAGGTTTCCGCGTTTCTTCTGGGTTAAACTTGTGTAACTCGGTCACTTCTTGTTCTCGGTGTTCAAAGGTGACTTCCTGTCGGCGAAGTGATGTCGTCACACGCCAGGCGGACAGTGGAGGTCCATGGCTCCTGATTACATAACCACGCTGCTTGATAAATGAGTCATGAGCTGGAGTTCATCAGTTTCTCAACTGGAAATACCAGAAGAGAGAAGAAGTACATTTTGTACATCAGAAAAGAAACAAAGCTATAGTGCGTAATTTCTGTCTCCCCTCATGAGGAATTCTAGTAATGACACCACCACCATAATCGTGCATGCACCCTCACCCCTCCTACACACAGTTGCTAGTAGTGAAGGAGGACACGGAGGTTTAAAAAAGAAATACAAGGACTCAGACGATGTAATTATCTTCTGGGCATGAAAGTCACCGGATGTTCTGAACGCAGCCATACTGAGAAATCCAGAGAGAGCTCATAGTCTTAATTAGCTTTGTATCAACTCATTTGGCAATGGCTTGAATGTGACAGACGTTCGTTAATATGAAAAAGTTAGGCTCGAAACCTTTTAAATTGAGAAACATGACAATAAAACTAGAGAATGAATAAATATTAAGTAGATTTATGCTTTTAGAGAGTCAGCGTGCTTGTAACGCATCATTGAGCAGTCACAAAAACAGTCAGCGGGGAAAGAAGTTTTCAGATCTTCTACTTGGGTAAAAGTAATACTACCAGTGGGAAATACTCTGTTACAGGTAAAGGTTCTGCAGGCTAAATCATGTAAAAGTATCAGCATCTAATAAGTACCAAAAGTACTTTAATCCTGCAGCTGGTAACTATGGAGCTCATTTGAATTACTTTGCTTGTAGTTAGCGTTGTTGTACGTCTTTTATGTATTGGATTTCACTTTATTATGAAGCATAAGTGCTATATAAATACATTTGACTTAATTTCTATTAATAATCTAAATTTACAACTAGCTAATGTACTCGACCCTTCAGACAAATGCAGTGAACGTGAGGTATAAAGTAACATAAAAACAGAAACACACAAGTACCTCAAACTTGTGCTACAGTACTTGAGTATGTGTACTTGTACTTGTTACTGTCCACCACTGGTTTTGGGAAACTGGTTTGTCTTCATCACTGACTCAACATCCACCCATTCATCCTACTGTAACCACTGCTTACAATAAACACACTTCTCCTTTTTATTTCCTAACAGACTTCTGCTCCAGCACACCCAGGACGCACGCACACTAGAGCAGGAAGTCGTTTATTTAACCCTTCATTACCAGCCCAGCAACTGCTGCTCTGCAACGCAGCGTTTTCCCATGAATAGTAACAGGAAGTGACAGCAACAGCAGCAGATTGTTTGGAATAAATACAAAAAGGCAAAAAGAAACAACAGGACACCCTTATTGTCTTTAGGACTAAATGGTGGTGCAGTGGTGGGGAGTAACTAAGTACATTTACTCAATACAAATTTGAAGTACTTTGTATATATCCTCATGAACCATCTACCCCTTTTATTTCCCTCACTGGATGTTTCATAGAGTAAATAATCACTCGGTGCAGATACTGACTTAATATTTGGATTTGGGGCATTCATGTGTTATTTTTGTAGCAGTAAATATAATAGTCTGTCTACGGTTTTATTGCATCAGTAGATTGACTTTGACTCCACAGTTCAAACCAACCAGAGCTGGAGCCGTTATCTGTATAGTCGATCAATGGAAAACTAAAATCGGCAATAATTTAGAAAATACAAGATTATACATTTCCAACTACGTGTATCTCCAGATGTGTTGATGTGTTGAGAAAGTTCTACTACTTCTTAAGCTAAGATGCAACATACACATTAATGCAGCAGGAACATTAATCCAGAAATATCAGATATAACAAGGAACATTTTACTGCACAAGGGGTACAAGTACAAGTACATTTTGCAGATAATACTTACATACTTTTAGTTTTTTTTGGTTTTAAATGCAGGACAGTTGTAGTGGAATAGTCTCAGTGAGGATCTGAAGACATCATTCATCACGGTTATAATGTCTAAAAATCTTAACCCTTATGTTGTCTTCGGGTCGAAATTGAAAAACTTTTTGGCACTATTTTTTTTTTTCCTGCTTTTGATGCTTAAAAAATTCATGGTCAATAAACCTGATTTATATGATATACTACCTACTTTGAGTTTAAAAATTAAAGCAATTTAAAGCATTATTTTGACTAATACATATTATATTATATATGATAGAAGATCAGAGAGTGTTGAATGAATCACACACTGGTTGATGTCAAAGTTGAGTCAGGATACGGTTTAAAAAAACATTTCTTTCAAATGCAATGAGAATGAATGAAAACAAAATACAATGCAAGTTATTTTACTTGGGAATATTATTGTATGTTCCATACAATATATACATGCATTGTTACAATACAAGTTATTTTGGGTCTATTTGGTTGTAAGAAACCCATATTTCTGATATAAAAACTATGAAAAATGGATCAAACGCAGGGGTTAAACACATATCTGAAATGATTACAGAATTTACCTTCAGGGATCAATAAAGTATCTCTGATTCTGATCACATTCAATCCTATTCTTCAGGTTTTTATCTTTCAACACAGGGATGGTGAACTGGGTTTTTATATAATCTGTCGTTGAGTTCTTAGTTTCTTTCTTTCCTTCAACACACAGAAGAAATCATTAACTTAGTTACTCTGTGTTGGTTGTGGTGTGTGGACTGGCCTGCAGTAGTGTGTGTGTGTGGGGAGGCCATCAGATAAGGAAAGCAGTCTCGGCAGGATCTAGAAATAAGAGAAATATTTTCTTTTTATATCACTGCAACATTTTTTTTTTTAACATTTCAAACCATTTTCTGTAGATTCTTGCTGTTTTTCAGTTGTGGAAAATTATAAAAAACTAATCAAGCTTTGGGCCACAGCTCTGCAAATGCTGTTAAATCTCCAACATTAAAACAATTATACAAATATAAGTGTGGGGAATAAAAATGATTTCTTTACCCAGGTACAGCTAATCAACTTCAGTTAAGTCACAAACACATGGCAAATTATGTCAAACACCTCAACATTTATTTATCATATAATCTTGTGCAATAATACAATATACAAATAATCTTCCTGGAAATATTACAATATATTAATAGTCAAGATTTGTTGCCACAAAATGAAACATAAATTACATTCAAGGTCTGTGAAGGCATCAGAGAGGGGACCAGCCAGCTGACGTGAGGACACGGTTTGATTAGGTCACGTTTTTTTGGTCCAACATCTGTTTTTTGTTTTAATTTTTTTGCAGGTTGTGGAATGAAAACGTTTCAAAGCACCTATGTGTGTCTGCCCCGATGCCACCAGGGCAAATAAATGTACACATTATTTCAGATTCCTTTCACTATACATTCAAATTCATAAAACTATTATTATTTTTCATGTCATTTCCCACTGAATGAACACTGGAGAAACCCTTGAGAACAGCGTGTGGCTTCGGAGATTTTCAAGTCTTTAAATATAATGCACACAAAATCTACATCACGACATATTTGTCATCAGCTGTTACCAGAGTTACAGTGCGCACCAGTGGTGGAATCTAACAGATTTGAGGTACCTGAACTTTACCTGGAGAATTTATTGCATCTTTATGCTTTTCCACTACATCTCAGAGGTAAATATTGTACTTTTTACTCCATTGACAGCTTAATTTACTTTTCAAATGACAGTTTTTTTCATCCCCTCCCTGTCCAGTGAAAACCACGTATCTCCAGATGTGTTGATGTCAAACGTTTGTGACAAACTAAAGGATGAAGTGTTCCTTCTTAAGCTAGTTACAGTCTTTAAAAAGCCTCTCGGATCAGCGGGGAAATGCATCGTCACAAAGCTGAGAACAAGGCGGCTTTTCTGACACCAGGAAAACTTTAAAAACTTTTTAGGAGATACGTGGTTCTCACAGGACAGCGACGCTACAAACATACGAGGATCTTATTGAATATCATATAAAAGATAAAATTGGAATACTTTTTCCACCACTGCTGCGCACCACGCTGGCTTCAAATCAACACCACCGAAAGAAATGCTGCACAAAAGGTAGAATGAGACAGAAGTGGAATAGAGTGTGTTGCCTTGGAAACACAAAGGGTTTCTGCAACAGCGTGATCTGGCCCGTCACTGACGGGAAAGGATGGGCGACGTCTCCAGAGCAACACTGACACACACACACACACACACACACACACACACTTACACTTTTATGCGACAGTTGTCTTGTGAAAACCTCATTATTCCAGTTTGTGTGATGATTTTTACTTTTTAAACTTATTATATCTTATTGTTTGAATAATGAAATATATATTTATCACAAAAAAAGGCATTCAGGTTATAGAGTTTTTCACCAGACAGCACGTAAACTCCCTTCTCGGTCACTTTACAATCAATGTTTCATGTAGAAATAGCCTCTTCAGTCAGGTCTTTGTGATCTAACATCTGGCCAATCAGAGCTTATCGGCTTCGTCTAAACAAGCGTGTGATTGGACTGACTGTCCTGATGCTGGTGAGCTGCGGCCAACCAGGAAAAGTGCAGAAGTCTGCTGTCAGTCTGTGTTTTCGTTTCATTATCTGCAGAGTAAAGACTGCAGCTGTCAATCAAACCCCTTCCTGTCGTCACATACGAACGCCGCAGTCCGTCATTCAAGTGTCTTTGTCGGCGTCACTCGTCCTGGCTCTGGCGTGTGATGACTGGACCTCCTCGTATGGGGGCGGGGGGTTGTCGGGGCTGGACAGGAGGGGGCGGCGACTGCCGTCCGGTTGGTTGTTGAGCGATGCCGTGTGACTGCCGGGAGCCTCCTGAGCCAATAGGAGCTGGGTGGGCCCCGGCGTGGAGCAGGTGGGCAGGCGCTGCCCCCAGCTGCCGTACACCGCCTCCTCGTAGGAGGGCAGGGAGACAGGAAGTCCGTCCACCATCAGGTCCAGCTGGTCTGAAGATCGACGGCTGCTGGGACACACACAGAGAATTACACACACACCAACTCCACTGACCTCTGACCTCAGTCATTCACAGCAAATATTAATTCACGTGTATCGGGATTTTTTGCAACAATTTTTTAAAAATCGATTCTTTGATTTTTTATGTACTTCTTTTTTAACCAATGATTCGCCTAAATATTTTCTCTTTATATCAGAGGTGCCCAAATTCTTTCATATGGAGGGCCAAAATGTATCTGGATGGAAGGCAACGGGCCAAAAATAAATGTTGATGTTGAGGAATATCGTCATTCTCGCCATTCTCCGTAGACAAAACATGCGTCTGTAATTCAAACGGGAGGTTTAACTGTGCTTTACGTTGCCGTTAAACTCAGATTACTTTTTAACTGCACAAAATGTACATTTCATGATCATTACTTTAATAAGAGGACAATAAGCATGAGCATGTCAAATCCATGGCAGTCCAAAACAATGACAGCCCAAAATTGGCCCGCAGGCCCCGAATTGGGCAGCCTTGGTTTATACGGTACCGCTGACTGGCCCTTCATCATATCCGTTTCCTAAAAAACGGACCGAAACAGGAAATGCAGAATATTCATGGTAGGTACTTCTTTACAAATGAAATAAATGTCAGACTGACGTGTGATGTGCATTCTTCTTAGAACACAATCAGTTTTTAGAAATGATGAAACATCGTCTCTAGACTTCTGTTTTTGTTAAAGAAGGAAAAGAAAATCGCAATACAAATTAAAATGGCACCCACGTATCGTAAAAGAATCGAATCGGGACAAACACAACACACACAAACACACACACACACACACACACGGAACAACACACACACACGGAACAACACACACGCGGAACAACACACACACGGAACAACACACACACAGAACAACAGAACAACACACACACAGAACAACACACACACAGAACAACACACACACAGAACAACAGAACAACACACACACAGAACAACACACACGGAACAACACACACACACGGAACAACACACACACGGAACAACACACACACGGAACAACACACACACACGGAACAACACACACACACGGAACAACACACACACACGGAACAACAGAACAACACACACACACAGAACAACACACACACACACAGACACAACAAACACACACACAGAACAACACACACACGCCCCAGCCCTCATCCATTACCATGTGGCAGCTTTGCAGTAAATGATGTTTTTCTCACCTGTGTGATCGACAGGGGTAGAGGCGGGACTTGACCACCAGGCAGGCGGTGGTGGTGAGCAGGAAGATGGACACGCCCACCGCTGTTGTGGCCATGCTGGGCATCGAGTCGTTCACTCGGTCGTCAGAGTTCATGTTTGGACCTTCTGAGGAGGAGAAAGACAAATGTTGAGAGTAGAAACAACAACTTAAGACACTAACAAACACCTGAAACTGTACAAATACCGGCTGCGTCTGTTGTTAACCAAGCATCTCGCTTCACAGATGTGCACATTGAATTCTTTGGGGGTTTTGGGTTGTTGGTCAAACAAAACTAAGAATTTGGAAGACGTCAACCTGGGATCTTGAAACTTTTTTCACTATGTTTTGACATTCAATTAATTAAATGATGAAATCTTAATCATAAATCATCTTTCCTTCTTCACCTCCACCTTCACTTAAAGGGATAGTTCTTTTTTTTTTTTGCATATCACTTAGTCAGTTTATTACTTACAGAGGATTGCTGTTGGCACGTCCCCAGTTTGGAAAAACCGGCAGGAGTACCGGCACGGAAAACGCTGATTTGGTGGTTTATATTAAAAATGTAATAAGCTGAAGCTGTGACAGAAAACAATCACCTGTGTGGCATCACTGTGGGGAAAAACCAGGTATGCACTTTACAGAAATAGATTATCAAACACGAGATCTATGAGCCCGTGGTAATACGGCAGTAGCTTTCCATGAGGCTCTGACAACGTCAACACAGAGGAAATGTTTAATGGTTATTATGGTGGCATCGCCCGCTTCCTCTTTCTGCGCTCTGACTTCCTGTCGCGTTTTGAGTCAATGGCGACAGAGGAAGTCGGAACTGGTCTGAGAAAAGCTTCTAGTTCGGCTGCAGAGAGTCGCTGAGTGTTAAGTAGGTCAGGGTATGAACGCGAGCTGCTGCTGTTTGGGTTAGAGGGGAAGTGAAGTTTTTGTAGCTACAACAATATGAAAACAAACCAAAAATATAATTCTAATATTCTGTAGATTAGATTACAGTATTGGTTTTTACTGTGCAGTGACAGAGATAAAAGTGTGTGTAGTAACACTACAATATAAAGAAAAAGTCCTGCATTGAAAAAGTGGCTCCATACATATTATACTGGAAAATGTACTTAAAGTATTAAAAGTATAAATATGTCCCTTGTGACTGCTATACTATTGTATATTAGATTAACATTAGATTATTATTACTCACGCAATAAAGTAAAATCAGGATTTTAGTGTTGTAGCTGGTTGAGCTGGAGCTCTTATTGAACTATTAACTAAATACTATTTGAATTATGGCTTCATCTGCTGATTATTTTCTCCATTAATTGATTTTTTTATTTTACCTTTATTTAACCAGGAAGAGACTCATTGAGATTAAAAATCTCTTTTTCAAGAGTGTCCTGGCCAAGACGGCCAGCAGTACAACCCCATGCACGTACAAACACAAATCCCTCTAAAGTCGACCACAATCCTAAACACATCAGGCAAAAACATCTGCAGCCAGATGTGTCTGCCTCCATGTCAATTAACATCTTCTTAAAAGCGACCAATAATCAACCAGCTCAGTACGTTTCATGGATTTCTGTAACCCCCCCCAGCTCAGCTCTAAGTTTTGGAACAGATCCTGGGAACGAAGACTGTAAGTCCCGGTACTATTGACACTGATATAGGTCAGGAGGTAGGATGGAAGGAGACCTAAAATGGCCTTGTATATGAAGATATATCAGTGTTGAAGTCTTTGAAAAATTGTTAAAATAGTAAGAAATGCCCAGAAATTACCCAAAGTGACACCTTCCAACCAACAGTCCAAACCTCACCATTATTACTAATACATTAACACTATTCTCACTATTAAAAGGAAAAGCAGCAAATCTGGAACCACAATTTTTTTTAATATGAAATAATGACTTAAACCATTTAACAAGTTTGTGTCGACTAATCAATAACAACTACAACACGTCATATTTTATAAACTTGATATGTTTTGTGTTAACTTGTAAAGTATCTAAAGCTGTCAGATACTGGAAATGTAGCAGAGGACAAGAAGAAAGTGGCATGAAAAGAAAAGACTTATTTAATCATTAAAACGGCACATGATTAAAGACTGAACTGATAACCAGGGGCAGAGCCAGGAGATGTAGAAATTTTGGAACATAGTTTTGTTTTTCAATGCCGAGGTCACAGAATGAATGCTTAGCAGACAAATCTGCTACCTATGAATACAAATTATAAATCAAGGATCCCCAAACGGGCAGATACTCGACTACTATTCTAGTCCTTAAATAAATATAATAGATGTAAAAACAATGTTGGGTGTTTGAGAAAACATTCGGGTCTGCAGCCCTGAAAGCCACGGTCCACTCCGCCCCTGGAACGGTGGGAGGACAGTCTCAAAGTAAAGTACCCTGTGTTTGTACCATAGACTGTATAATATTAATGGACAAAGCATCCGGTTTGCCTAAAACCTGCATTCTATCTGGATTCCAGCAGGGGGCGACACATGTGGTTGCAAAAGGAGCTCGGTTTCTGTGGAAGTCTATGAGAAAGTGACCCACTGCTCACATGATTTATTACCTCAGTAAATATTTTCATAATGACTTTATGGTCTCCGTCGCTAGTTTCAAGTCTTCTGCAACACAGAATGATGTTCATTTTTTAAATGATGGTCTCGATTTTAAAATAGGCGATAAAGCAGGGGGTGTTTTAGGGCGTGGCTACGATGTGATTGCCAGTGAAAGTGTGTAACGTAACGTAGAGTGTAAGCAGCTCCTCCCTCTCTCCTCCCACTCGTCTAAAGTCGTCACATCCACGACCGGGACGGCTGCGCCCATGACAGCAAACTCAACGACTCATATCAGATCTCCACAAACCAATGGGTGGCGTCACACATGCTCTACCCATTCATATTATACAGTCTATGGTTTGTACGGAGAATCCAGTGAATTCAGTCTTCTGAAGTCTTACCTCTGATGGGGATGCAGACCGGTATCGGAGGCTGCCACCGCCCGTGGCGGCACCGGGAGACCCGGAGCTTGCTGCT
This sequence comes from Percina caprodes, assembly GCA_013375575.1. Classification (NCBI taxonomy): domain Eukaryota; kingdom Metazoa; phylum Chordata; class Actinopteri; order Perciformes; family Percidae; genus Percina; species Percina caprodes. The sequence continues at coordinate 2,283,621 of JABXJD010000077.1, read as the reverse complement.
GAGGTGATATCCCGGCTCACAGAATAAGTGGATGGCGCTCTTGTGGGGGAAACCTTGACATGGTGACGGGTCACATCGGAAACCTCCATGTTCTGGCACCAGAGGGTGACTGCAGTTACTCAGTCGGCCTGCACAGACACAAAACACATGATGCCTTTGTGCGGTGGAATTCAAGACCGTTAATAGCTTCTTCCTCACATGATTGCTATTGGTTCATGTTTTCTCAAAATGAAAATGTTTGTTATTAAAACTTCTTCTTCTTATCCCTCCGCCAACTCTGCTCCTCATGTATTTGTTCTCTTTTGGCTTTAAAGGAGAGGATAAACATCTCTGCTTTCACAAGCTGCCACTGCCAGCTTCTATTTTAGTACTGAAAAGAAATCCCAGGGGAGGCTAGTGCAGGAAGAAGTATTCAGAACCTTTAGTTAAGTACTCTCAGTTAAGTATTCATACCACACTGTAAACATACTTCTCTACAAGTTAAAGACCTGCAGTTAAACCTTATATAAGTCAAATTATTTAAGTATTATCAAGGGTTCTCTATGACTTAAGAGCGCATTACACGCTGCCCCAATGGTATGAAACTGTCCCCTGTCTCCTAAATGGACATGGCCTATTTTGAAAGTGTGTGGATGGATGAAGTTGTATTTGTATAATGTATTCATATTTTCTTTTGCTGACATTAGATATGCACGCAGCTGAAAGGCATATTTAGCATTAAAAAAAATCTAGTTGTGTTACAGCGTTTGCGAACGTTAGTTGACGTTAGCTTATCCGTGGCTCCAGGTGTTTCTTCCCGAGACAGAAATTGATCTGTCCGTCTGAAAAAATACCATTTTAGTGTCAGAAAGTTCTAGAGATTTGTGGCTTGTGGAAAAATGGGTCCAATTTTTTACCCTGGGTGACTATGGGGGGAAAGAGTTAGTCATAATCCATGTTCACTTCAGGAGCATTTTTGCCATGTATTTGTATAGTATGTATATACAGCTGAAGGTATGAAGGGGTAGAAAGGAGAGGGGGGGGGTCGGGCATTGAGGAGGACACCTCTATATAAGGTGAGGTACCCAGGCGCCCATAAACAAAGTGAATTGACGACTCTATAGAGGGCCAGGAGTTGGTTTAGATGTTAATATTTACATACATGAATGAATGCAGATGTGAGTTGCACGTGCATCACTTTGTGTGTCACTTTGCGACATCTACACGCTTTAAATGAGGTTCAGTATGTTGTCATGCATAAGGGAACCATACCTGGTTGTTTTCTCTATAAACATTGTACCTGCTGCCTCCTAATTTGTCTGAAATCTTTCTTTCTCCGCTTTATGAACATAACACGTACAAGATGAATTTATTGATTTGTACTTTATTTTCAATAGAGCTTTGAGCTACTGAGGATCATTGAGGAGGCCACTGGCAAAAGTCAAGAAGTGGGAGAAAAGTTTATTATTTTATGGATTTTACAAATTTTTGTTTGACAAGGACGCGCCCACCTTGCTTGCAGCCGGATCCGGATCGCTTGGCATTATGCCGTAAACTCGACTCACATCGGGTAGCCAGTAAACCTTTTGAATCTGAGAATGTGCAACTCACATCTGCACTCTACTCACATCAGGTAGTGAAACCCACAACCACCACCGTGTTACCCGGTGGGCAGAGCAGCCAACACTGTCACCCACTTCTGCCATTTCTTCACCTTCCATCTTAAATGTCTGCATCTACAGAATGATGGTTTCCACTGCCCCCGTAAGCTCCTTAAACCAAAACATCAATCATCACCTGTTGAAGAGTCAAGCGTGAGGCTGAGAGTGGAAATCTACTAAAAATGAAACTACTGCGCGGAAAAAAACAGAAAGGTTGAAATCAGATTAAAAGCATTAATACCTGCAGCTTCAGATAGTTGATTACAATATAAACTGTACAGTTTTGATAAGAAGAAGAAGAACCAGACAGTTCAGTTTCGAATCTCTTAAACAGCTGAACAGAAAGTGTCTACATCCTGCAACACGCTGTCTAACGTTCACTGAGTGTTTCATCACACTGTGTGCCATTAATGAACATTTATCTGGCTTGTGTTCACAATAAAAGCTTGTTTCAGTATCCCACTGCTGTGGCACATCTCAAATAACTGATTAGAAACAAAGTCAAAGGATTTTGGGAGTTATTAAGCCCCTCCCCGCATGGGACTGGTATTACCTGGGGGACCTCTAGTAATTTGTAATAATTGCGGAGGTTGTTTCTGAGCTTATTCCTGTGCAAATTCGCCATGTCAGTAATTTTTCAAGGAAAAATTCCACTGCAAATTGTCTACTATATACAGAGGTTGTGGGATAATATTAGTCCCGTGCAAATCGGGATCTCTGTGATTTGGGGTTGCACTGTATTTCTAAATCACATGAGGTTGCTTGGTAATACTAGTTCTGTGCAAACTATATATAAAAAAAAATAAATGAATAAATTAATGAATGAATAAATGCATTAATGTTGGGGTTTGAGTGTCCTGGAGGGGTCAGAGGTCGTACCTGCCGTGAGGAGCGGTGAAAAGGCCAGGAGGAGGAGTCCACAGACCAGACTGACGCGTCCACACAGCGATGCATTCAGGACTGACGCAGACATCAAACCAGACTTCCTTAAGACAAAAAGATAGATGAAGAGTTAAAAGCAGAAAACACACAAACACTGATGTCTGGTCAAAGTGTCCTGCAACAGTTACGCCTCTCTCACACTACACGCAGCTTTGATAAAAAGATTTAAAGGTTAAGAAAATAGTTTGTTTTTTCAGTTTAAATTCTGGTGTTGTTTGAGCAAATAAGGTCAAATTAATGTAACACCTCAATGGGGATAAAGGGGATATGACCCCATTGAACCAAATGTAACGTAATTACCTTGAATAAAATAAGAGATTTCTATGTGTTTGAACATTGTTAACATTACATGACTTAACAAAATATAACAACATCGGTCAAGTTGGTTTTAGACATTTTAATGCGGAAATGTGACATATTATATGTTCAAAGGTCTCATATTGTTAAAAGTGAGATTTCTTTTTATTTAATATAAAAGCAGGTTGAGGTGCTACATTCAGAAACTGTGCCTTTAAATGACCTGTCAGGACTTCCGTACCATTGTGATGTCACAACAATACTAGAAATAGTGTGTGATATATATATATATATATATATATATATATATATATATATATATATATATATATATATATATATATATATATATATATATATATATATATATATATATATATATATACAGTGGTGTGAAAAAGTGTTTGCCCCCTTCCTCATTTCCTGTTCCTTTGCATGTTTGTCACACTTAAGTGTTTGAACATCAAACCAATTTAAACAATAGTCAAGGACAACACAAGTAAACACAAAATGCAATTTGTAAATGAAGGTGTTTATTATTAAAGGTGAAAAAAATCCAAACCATCATGGCCCTGTGTGAAAAAGTGATTGCCCCCTTGTTAAAACATACTATAACTGTGGTTGTCCACACCTGAGTTCAATTTCTCTAGCCACACCCAGGCCTGATTATTGCCACACCTGTTCACAATCAAGGCATCACTTAAATAGGAGCTGCTTGACACAGTAAGGTCCACCAGAAGATCCTTAAAAGCTACACATCATGCCGAGACCCAAAGAAATTCAGGAACAATTGAGAAAGAAAGTAATTGAGATCTATCAGTCTGGAAAGGGTTATAAAGCCATTTCCAAAGCTTTGGGAATCCAGCGAACCACAGTGAGAGCCATTATCCACAAATGGCGAAGACATGGAACAGTGGTGAACCTTCCCAGGAGTGGCCGGCCGCCCAAAATTACCCCAAGAGCGCAGCGACGACTCATCCAAGAGGTCACAAAAGACCCCACAACAACGTCCAAAGAACTGCAGGCCTCACTTGCCTCAGTTAAGGTCAGCGTTCATGCCTCCACCATCAGGAAAAGACTGGGCAAAAATGGCCTGCATGGCAGAGTTCCAAGGAGAAAACCACTGCTGAGCAAAAAGAACATCAAAGCTCGTCTCAATTTCTCCACAACACATCTTGATGATCCCCAAGACTTTTGGGACAACATTCTGTGGACCGATGAGACAAAAGTGGAACTCTTTGGAAGGTGTGTGTCCAAGTATATCTGGCGTAGAAGGAACACTGCATTTCATAAAAGAACATTATACCAACAGTAAAATATGGTGGTGGTAGTGTGATGGTCTGGGGCTGTTTTGCTGCTTCAGGACCTGGAAGACTTGCCGTGATAAAAGGAACTATGAATTCTGCTGTCTACCAAGAGATCCTGAAGGAGAATGTCCGACCATCTGTTCGTGTACTCAAGCTGAAACGAACTTGGGTTCTGCAGCAGGACAATGATCCTAAACACACCAGCAAGTCCACCACCGAATGGCTGAAGAAAAACAAAATGAAGACTTTGGAGTGGCCTAGCCAAAGTCCTGACCTGAATCCTATTGAGATGTTGTGGTATGACCTTAAAAGGCCGTTCATGCTCGAAAACCCTCTAATGTAACTGAATTAGGACAATTCTGCAAAGATGAGTGGGCCAAAATTCCTCCAGGACGCTGTAAAAGCCTCATTGCACATTATCGCAAACGCTTGGTTGCAGTTGTTGCTGCTAAGGGTGGCCCAACCAGTTATTAGGTTTAGGGGGCAATCACTTTTTCACACAGGGCCATGATGGTTTGGATTTTTTTTCACCTTTAATAATAAACACCTTCATTTACAAATTGCATTTTGTGTTTACTTGTGTTGTCCTTGACTATTGTTTAAATTGGTTTGATGTTCCGAAACACTTAAGTGTGACAAACATGCAAAGGAACAGGAAATGAGGAAGAGGGCAAACACTTTTTCACACCACTGTATATACAGTGAACCCTCGTTTATCACGGGGGTGACGTTCCAAGAAGAACCCGTGATAAGTGAAATCCGTGAAGTACTAACCCTTTTTTTTTACCATTATTATACAATGAAATACTCCATTATACACTCAAACCAAAGAACAAAACCTTTTTACAGGCCCAAGCATTTGTTTAACAAATAAAAGTACTGTATAAACGTTTTTTTACAAATAACTACTGTACTGTAAAATAATTATTTTAATCATCAATACGAACTTTTTTTTTCCGAGAGAAGAACATAGTTATCGGTAGATGTTGTCGCTCTTTTTTCTTCTGGGCAAAAAGATTCTTATAAACCGACATGCCACCATTGATTATGTTGCAGAATGCAGAACACAACGCATGATGCAAATTCGTGAAGCAGCGAGACCGTGAAAGGTGAACCGTGACATAGCGACGGTTCACTGTATATATATATATATATATATATATATATATATATATATATATATATATATATATATATATATATATATAAAGTGATGCTACAGTGCCGTTATCAATCAGATGATGCAAAAGACAGCAGACTTTTTCAGGAGGGGTTTTAAAGAGACAGGTGCCAAAACGGAGCGTTTCAGACAGAGGGCGAATACAGATATATTCAGACAGACAGTAGTTTGTTTTTTTTAACATTAAAGCATGTAACCCTGTTCTAGTCAAAACCCAAAATACCCTTATAGTTTAACATGGGACCTTTCTCCTGTGCCATGTCCAGTCAAACCACCCACTGGAAACCTGCCCTTCACCTTTCAGTTGAGCGATAGTGAAACTGTCACCTCACCTTGTTTAGTGTTTCAACATTGACCATACACACATATATACAGTATACACTCACGCCTGACAGCACAACAGCTGAGCAACAAACAAAAGAGAAACCCAACACCCCCACCACAGCAACCCAAACTCTTTCTTCAGATGACTTGCACAGTACTTATCCCAGAGACGCAACTTCCCGTGCCAACCTCAGAGTGTCAGCCTAAATGCCAGTGTCTGAAAATGTGTGTGTAGGTGTAGCTTCTGTCTTAAGTATGTGTTTTGTGCTTTAATGTCAGGAGAGATGCCAGTCATCTCTGGAGTGGTGAGGGAGCGAGGGAGGGCCCCCCCCCCCAGGCTCAGAATGGCAGTCTCACGCATGCACGCACGCACACACACACAGACAGACACACACACACAGACAGACAATCTTATGCGACCACAATCTGCGTGGGAGGTCTGCCTCTTAGTCATCACAGCTCTCCGTGATATTATACCTTCAGCTGTAATGTTTGTCAAGTTGCAAACACAATCATCGCGACCACAGAAAGTAGAAACGGCTTATTTTAATCAATTTAATTAATTCAAATAATAAAATGTTGTCAAATCTGCTGTTAAATCACAAAGGTTGGATTATTTTTGAATTACATTCAGTTGAAGTGGTTAAGTAAAAGTACTCAGATATTAATGTACTAAAGTAAAAGTTCTCGGTAAGTTATGCTTTGTATTAATTATCTGAAAATGAACAAAGGTCTTAGCTAAATCTACTTAAAGTATGAAAAGTAAAAGTACTCCTTGTGCAGTAAAGTGTTCCCTCTCAGTGTTTTCTTGTTCCATCTGATGTTTCTGGATTAATAGTCCTGCTGCATTCATGTGCATCTGCAACGCATTCTCATGAAATGTAACTGCTTTATATACTGTTGGGTAGTTTAATCTACAGAAATGCATCATATTCTATAAAATCATCATTTGTTTGTAGCGTCGCTGTCCTGTGAGAACCACGTATCTCTAAAATGATTTGAAAGTTTTCCTGGTGTCAGAAAAACAGCTGTTTTCAGCTTTGTGACGATGCATTTTCCAGCTGATCCGAGAGGCTTTTTAAAGACTGTAACTAGCTTAAGAAGTGATAGAACTGTCACATAGATACAGAGAAACAGAGGAACACTTCATCCTTTAGTTTCTCACAAACATTCAACGTCAACACATCTGGAGATACATGGTTTCCCCTGAAAAGTAATTAAAGCTGTAGTGCAGTAAAAAGTACCATATGTAAATATACATAAAGTCAACAGTACTTAAATACAGCACTTTCAGGGGCCCGCTCTGGTTTTGTGTACAGACTTTTAGTGGTAATTAAAATGAAAGCGGTTAAACATAATGTCTTGTGTTTAACGACGTAAAGTATCATTTTGCAGCTGTAAACTGGCTCTTTCTTGGAAATGTTTCCAGGCATACATGAAGTGATGCATTTTCAGTTTCCTGCCACAACAGCCATTTGTTTGGTGAAAACAGAAGAGGAGCTGGTGGTTAGCAGGAGTGATGACAGAGACAGGAAATCCCACTGGGAAACAAAACCTTGGTGGAGGATGCACTTAATGTTGTGTCTGCACCCACTGACCCACATCTGAAGTCTGGTTGATCAGTAGCTGCGTTGGCGACTTTACTCTTTCTGCTCTGCTGCTTCGTAGTATTTGTGAAACCAACCGGTACAAAGACCGTCGAGTTTATTTTTAGTGTAGTAAAAAATTTACTAAATCTTGTTTATACACACAACTGATGTTTGAACTGATGATGGACACATTAGTTTGTCGTTTGGGGTCTCAGAGACATACTTTTCATACACACACACACACACACACACACACACACACACACACACACACACACACGTATATAAACATATTGGGTTTTAACAAGGTTTGATTTAAAGTTAAAGCATTCGAAAGGAGATATTTCGCAACTATTGTTGTAATTTTGTACAGCAGTGAGGAAGTAAACCAGTTTTTTTTTTTTTTTTTACACACAGATGACAGCTTCAAAACTTCCCCTTAAATTTGAAATAATTATAATGACATATGACATAGGGGGTAGCATGTTACCTCCATCTGCTGCCTGCGTCTGACAGGCGGTCGGGGCTTTGTTAAAGTATTGCACAGCCAGAGTACACAATGAAGGCTACACAGTGGAAGTGCTGATGCTGCATGTTGCCGGGGATGGGGTGTGTGTGTGTGGGGGGGGTGACAGCGACGCAGCTTTTGTTACAATGTGCTGCAGCAGATTTGGTTTTATGACTTAAATTCACTTCATGTTCAAAGTTAGTGCTGGTCAAACCAGAATCTAATTTAGTCAGAGTGTGTGTGTGTGTGTGTGTGTGTGTGTGTGTGTGTGTGTGTGTGTGTGTGTGTGTGTGTGTGTGGGGGTGTATACAGCACACTAAACACGTTTATTTTGGGATTTCTTGTGGTTCGCATTGTGATGATAGAAAACTGGAAGTCAGTAATGTGCTAATATTATAACTGTAAATGTTGCAAGTAAATCAGACACAAGATTTCAGATTAAATCATTATTAATTCACTGGCTTTTTTTTTTAATTGGTCTATGTAATGTCCAAAAAAGGTGAAGAATACCGCTGTCTGACCAACCCAAAAAACAACAACAACAGAGATCTATCCTCACATTTGATGAATCTGAAACCAGAGCCTATTTGCTGGAAAATGACTGATTATTCTAATCGATTAACCAACTAATCATTTCAGCTCAAGATCTAACTGATGGGAAAATAAACTCTTAAAATACTCTTACCAACCTCTGAAACCTGCTTGAACAGCAAAGAGCCGCTGTCAGCTCCTTGAAAAACCTGAAATTCCCTCAAACCTCCTTTAATAAACTCTTAAAAACACCTGGAATACACTCAAACAGCCCAGGGACCAACGCACCCTCTTCTCCCCTTA